>JAPQRN010000552.1:1243-13381 GCA_037367275.1 Coranthus polyacanthus | reverse complement strand
GATGGATGGATGGATGTAGCTTTACTACACCACCACCAGAGGCCATTGGTGACCACCTGAAGAAGTCTAAAAAATAAGCTGAAACACCCCAAGGAGCCCTTATTAGTGCCTTAGCAATGAGCTAAAACACTTTAGAAAGATATATGAAAACTTGTCCAGAATTTTTTTGTAGCACATAGTATAGCCTTAGTACTCCACCAGTGGAGGTTGTTGGTGATCACCAAAAAAGAGCCTTAAAAATAACCTTAAAGTGCTCAAGAAGCTTAATGCTACTGGAATAAACGGAAAAAAATGGTTTATAAACATATATGAAAACTTGTCCAAAATGATCATTTACTGCTTCACCAGTGGGATCTATTGGTGACCACCTGAAAAAGCCTTAGAAACAACCTTAAAACATCTCAGGGAGGACTTACTTATGCCTGAGCACTTATCTAAAATGCTTTAAAAACATATCAAAAACTTGTGTAAAATGAGCATAGTATAACCTTATGAATTGAGGCCATTGGCAGCCATATGTAAAAACCTTAGAAACAACCTTAAACTGCTTGAGGAGCACTTGTCAATGCTATTGGAATCAATGAAAACACTTTGGAAACATATGAGAACTTTTCCAAAATGCTCATTTTTGGAGCACATAGTATAACCTTAGTGCTTGACCACCGGAGGCTGTTGGCAACCGCTTTTAAAAATCTCAGAAACAACCTGAAACACCTCAGCTAGCACATATGCAGTTCTGTAAAACACTTTAGAAACATGTGGGAAAACCTGTTCAAAATGGTTCTTTTCAGAGCACATAGTTTGACTGCTCCACCAGTGATGGTCGTCGGGGACCACATGAAAAAGCCTTAATAGAAGCCTCTTGAATTTCCTCAGGAAGCACTTTTTAATGTCTTAAGAACTTTAGAAACATATACTAAAACCTGTCCACATGACCATATTCAGCTGTATAATAAATGGGCTTACATTACATTACAGATTCTTAATTGAATGTTGTCTTTATTTTCTGTAGTTTCATAAAATGATTCAAAAGCACAGTGATGTGTTCTTTTCCAACTTTATTTGTGTTTTTAAGAACAAAATGACTTCATCTGCATAAAGACATACGGTTGCGTAACAAAGGTACAAAAGTAAAAAAAGAAGAGATAAAATACATTTCACTTAAAAATCCACAGATGTTTGGTATGTTTCAAGTGTTCTGTGTAAACACAGTGTGATGTGTTTGCTGTGCGTACAGATGGATCCTCTCCGGTGCTGAGGCGTGTGAATGTTTTATCTACATGAAGCACTGTACTAGTACAGTCATCAGTTCGGCTCAAGCAGCTTATACTTTACAAACGTGTAAAATCAGTCAAAATGTACAACAAAATAGATGTGTAGTCATTTTAAGGATATCCAGCATCTCAAGTCCTCATATATATTATTTACATTTTAGAGACGATCATTTAACAAGTTAATGACGACAAAGGTTCTACCAAAGTAACACTGAAATTCTCAAATCATAAAAAAGTAACATTTACAAACAGTAACATGATCAATAAATAGATCAAAATAGATGTAACTACAGTATTATGTTTGTAAGACAGCTTTGATGAGTCATTGCAGGTTAAGTAACAAAATGTATAATAACTGAGTTCGATGATGGGTGATGAGTCTTGTGTTAGTATGAAGCTGGAAGGTGAGGAGACTAAAGCAGGAGGAAACAACCAGTCAGGTTCAGGTCTCAACACTTGAAAAACATGGTTACACGAGGACACATGTCAAAGACTGAGCTTCTGTTGATACATGTTTCTAACTTGAGAAAACCAGAGCCTCATCATTTACCAGCTCCATACTTCATCAGTGGTATCTATTTCCACACCTGACTCTTGGAAAAGCAGAGAAGGTATTTTCCAAATGTTCCTATTGCTTAAACTTCATCTGAGTCTATGGGTCTGACAATCAATATGATCTACATTTCCAATCTAACTGATCTACAGTACTACTATTTACAAAGTGTGTTTTTTAAGTGTATGCCAGCATATTCCTTAAAAATAAATAGTGAATATTGGGCACCTGAGACAAATGTTAATGTCATTAAACATTATCAACAAACCGTCTCTCATAGAGTAACGTTACATAGGAGTTTTTACTGTTTTATTCACGTTGATTCTTGACGTTAACTGCATTATTCTGCAGCTGTACTGGTCCACAGATTACAGAATACAACCTGAATTTTTCAAGTCTGTTTTTAATACAATACTCACTATTTGTACATTAAAAGAATTACTGTTCCATGTAATAATTTCTCTTGTGGCAGTGGAGAGATTTCCCTGATTTTTGTTCAACACAAAAACATCATTCTGAAGTTTAGTGAGTTTAGTCCTTAAAGGATAAGTCTGTAGATTTTTATATTTTTGTTATTGTTAAAGACCAGTACTGCATTCATCCTACAAACAGTATTGTCTGTATATCTGAGAGTCTGTGATTGATCTTACTTATCTGTCCACTGTTGTCTGAAAACGACTAAAAACACATCACTGAGCCTCGACTTTGCACTGGATGTATGTTTGTTCTTTAGGAAACGAAAAAGGGAACCTGACATCACTTTTCAGCACCCGACAGAATGCTGCCTCCGGACACGGCAACAAAGTGACGGTTGGAGCGGAAAACCAGTGTTCCCTTCTGTTTCCTAAATAAGAAACCTGTTATATAATGTTTGTGATTGTTTTCCGATAACAGTGGAGCTCTATGCCACAGATGAATAAGATAAACCAGGTCACAGATACACAGACGATACTGTTGGATTTGTTGACAATAACTAAAATATAGGAAATCACTGTATTTAAAACATGTGCGAGTCCTGTCATGGGTATTGTTTTTTTTAATAGTATCAATATGTACGTCTGTGGGAGTATTGTAAAACAGACTTGAACAGATCCAAGTCTCCTTAGTGTTGAGTCCAGTCTAGTAGGTCTGAGCCAGCAGCTCCTGGTAGTGCAGTCCTGAAGCCAGAGAGCGGGCCATGTGTCTGGAGGTGTGTTTCATAGTCCGAGCTGCTCTGATGGCTCTGTCCAGAGACCGGTCCAAGGAGTCCTGCCTCTCGGCCGACGAGGAGCGTCTCGTCCTTACCTCCTTGTGACCTCTGACCCCTGAGTGTGGGGTTATGCTTTTGCTTGGAGATACAAAGAGTGGTGGAGGGTAGGAGTACAGCCTGTAGAAACATGCAGCGTTTTACTTAAAGTTTACTCCTGTTTCTGCTATCAGTGGTAAAGTGTTCCTAATTGCAATAGTTCTTGCAGGTAAAGTAGCAGCACTTCCAGTACAGTATGAAATGATTTTCTTCATCATGAGGTGAGGTGTGTGTTGAGGTAACTTACAGCAGTGGACACGGCGTCATCGAGGGTGTGTTTCTCTCTCTGTGACGGTCTGTGAATGACACAGCAGTCATTCAACACTGAATAATTCAACTACGGCACTGATTTATGTTCTCTGGTTTGGAAGTGATGACAAACTACACACCTCAACAAATAAACTTGAGAATTCTGCGACTCTTAGTCTGAGCTGCATCACTGTATTACCCAGGCTGGCTACAGATATCACACACTGCTTCTCAAGTCCTTTTCAGGATCATTTTAAACCAGACAGATTTTTGGGCAGTCGTCTTTTTCTTTAAAATTCATGCGATTCTCTCGTTTTCACATGGACAGTTGATGAGTTTGCCCGTTTTTCCTTTGTGCGTCACAAACACGGTGGAAAACACAACAGTAGATTCACCTCGCTGTTTTGCCAGTGTTGTATCTTACACGATAAAAATGAACAAAATCACTATTGTTGTTCCCTACTGTAAAAAAACAAATAATGTGTCTGTATATGTTCATGGAATGTGGAAATCAATGCTAGTTGTACCCTTTCACACTGAAAATACATGCCAGATGTTAGTGGGTCTTTTGCCCAGTGTGAGCGGCGTATTAGAGTGATAGGTGAATGTACATTTTGCCAAGAGGTTAAGTGCAAGTATAAAGTAAAAAGGACAGTATTAGGTTCAGCGATCGGGTAAATTTGGGGACTTTGATGAAATAGATTAAATGTTTGTGCTCACACATACCTCAAATTCAAATGTAAGACTGTTGAATTACTTCTCAGGCCTAATATTTATAAAATGTAGTTTAAAGGACCTGCAGACCCGATTACAGCTGATCACATGGTACTGACCCTGCTCAGTGCTGCTGTACGGTTCAGGGCGTCCACACAGCGGACAGTGACGAGAAGGAGGCGTCAGCGCTGCGTCTCCATCAACAGGCTCTGATGGTTAAAGATACTGATGCTGAAGCAGATTAAATTCTGGTTTAATTCAAATAAATTGTACATTCTGGATTGAAGTCTTACGTTTGGATCGTCCTCGTTGTGACAAACACTGAGGACAAACAGGAGCTCGGCTTCTTCTGCTGTCGGGTTCGTCTGCTGTTGGAGTCGGTTGTCGTGGCGATCCAGAGCTCTGCCCTGGAACAGAAACAGGATAAAGGTTTATTTCAGTCTTAACGGGGCAGTCTGGATATGAGTATCACCAAAAAGGTTCTTAAATGTTAACTGGATGTCTTTTTACTGCTAGAGGTTTTGTGGATGAAAACGATGGCTGTTCTTACTGAGGTGCGATGGGCTGCTGTGGACAGTCTGAGTGTGTGAACAGCAGCCAGAGGTCTGAGTACATCTGGACACTTTGTGTGGGAAGGCCTGTGGCTCTGAAACTAGCAAAAAAAACAAAAGCAAAACACATTTTGTATAATTAATAATATGCTGTAATACATTATGTTGCTAAAACCACATTAATTCTTAGAAATAATGACTGGTTGCACATGTGTATGAATATATTCAGATCCAAATGTTCATAGTGTTTGGATTTATAAATCAATAATGTACAGAGTACATTTATTTGTCTTACTTTGAAGTACAGTCCTCTACATATGAATGTAATGTGTTGCCATTTATGTTTAAATATCTGTTAGCATGCTTGACTGAATGGAATACATACAGTCAGTTATTGTAGTTGTTTGCATCAAAGTTAGAGATGACGTGTTGAAGGACTTACTGATGTCAGTTTGTCGTCTGTGTGCAGACCCTGATCTCTGCCGGACTGCCGGTCTCAGTGCTGAGTCCTCCTCTGCCACACCAACCGTCCGTCGCTCTCTGCTTCCTCCTCTGACTTCACTCCTTTGTTTCTCAGACCTGAGCATTGTGAGGACGAGCAGAGACGTTAAACAGGTCACTCATCTATTCACACACACTAGTACTCAGCATATGACAGTATTGTGAATGTGATGCAGGCCTTGTAAACAGCATATTCCATTTGGATATCAACAAATATCACAACACCTTTTCAAGAAGGTGGTTGAAGGAATGAAACGGGGAGGCTGTGCTCACACAGTGGAACCGATGAAAAGCTTAGAAAAAATGCCATTTTGGGGCAAAGATGCAAAATGGCACAAGCAGCTACATTAGAGCACAGTTGTATGTAAATGAGAATATTAGTGAATTAATTGCTTGGTGCAACTATTGTCTTTCTCAGAATAAGAGCAACAAACAATATTATGTACACTGAGAGGCAATGAAAACGCAATACTGCTTCCTCATCTAATATCCAGACCAAGTTTCACATGTCCAGGACGAGGCCGATCATTAAGAGCCCAGTTGGTCGTGTCGTTGACGTAACCTGGTGACAGTGGATGCATTACAGCCTAAACGGTGGCGACTTCACGAGCACTCACTGCGGCCTCTAAAAAACCTAAGGCTTCACTGTTGGCAGTCGATAAGCGCGCCATTGGTCCACTGCAGTGTTTTTTTTCTTGCCTTTATATAGAGACAATAACCACTTCTTCATTTACTCAAAACAACAGATATCAGGCCCTACTTTCCTGAGTAATCCTCATGACGACGACTGGAGCATGACATCCTGTCTTAAGAGTCAGTTTCACTCATGTATTCACAAAAAATAACATCATGAACCCAAATAAACACAAAAGTGTCGTGTTTTCATTGCCTCTCAGTATATATGTAAGTGTTTTCGATTAAACTGACCTGGTGTGAGGTGTGGAGGTGTTTTGGTGAGTGTAGTTCTTTTCAGCTGAAGCAGCTCCTCTCACAGTGTTGTTTGCACAGCTTTCTATGCTCTCCTTCAGTCTGCTCACTTCAGCCTGCAGCGCCTGCAGAGCCTCACTAAAGACACAACGACACCCAAATATTGTACAGGTTCTGATTTCAGCACCACATACTGACGTTCAGACACAACAGAAGTCCTGATACGTGACAGCTCAAGTGCTGCACTGCAAAAACATTCAAGTGAACAGTCATTTTATGCACACACTCTCACACTTTTGTGTACACACACTGAAAAGTCATACAACACCACACCATGCAGAAACACTATGCAGCCTCATTACTCACTCATCAACACCCGTTTCTGGAATAAAATACATGAGAGAATACGGTGTTAAGACAGGACAGATGAAACGTGGGCCTCAGCTCTAGTGATAAAATCTGATTTGCCTGATTTAAACGGGTGCTGCTGTGAAAAACACTCCACAGTCTGTGTTTTCTGTGTGAGGTCACATCCTGCTCAACAGCGGGACATAAACCTGGACGTGTTTGCTCAGTTATCGCCATAGCAGCTGCGTCTACACTCACTTGCGTTTTGCCACCTGACTGGAGCTCAGGGCTCTGACAGGATCGCCATGGTGACGCAGTGCAGCAGGGGAGGGGCTTAAGTGGGAGCTGTGGAGGGAGTCGATGGATTCGGCGAACCGGTCACTGTGCTCGTCCTCAGACACAGAGGGAGCTGTAGAGATGGACAGACAAATACATTTAATGAAAAGAACCTGTGGGCTCAGATTTGAGGGTTAATATAAGGTGACAAATATGAAGCCACAGAACTAATGTAAGATGGCTTACTTAAATTAAAAGTAAATCATAGTACAAAAAGTAGATCTTGTTTTGCTAGTGCAACAAGAAGTGGTTGATACTAAATTGTGACTTTGAAACAAAAATGTCAAAACGTCTCTTATCTGTCATTTTAGAGACTAAATTAGAGGTCAACTGATAGTGGATTTTTAAAAAGTAATATAATAATGATCATTTGTAGAAGGAAAAAGCAGATGGTGATTAATCTGACGATAACCTGCCACTGATTTTATTAGAAAATGGGTAAGAGAGTCTCAGTCAGAGTAATAAATACATAAATAAAAAATCTGGAAGAAACTATTTTTGGAGCTATTATTTTCCCTCAAACTCAGTCATTACTGTTGTTTAATACTGACTATTGACCACTATCAGAGCAAAGTTCTGCTGATACCTACATGTCCCATTGGGGCAGATATATTGTCCGACTGGTTTGGCCAATCGGTCGACATCTAAACCGAATGTTTACAGAGTTATTCCAAGATATAATCTCCTCCTTCACGCTGGAGATTCAGAGTACTTTATGACTAAAAAGTCATTTGTTCCCTGTGTAATAAACCTTTTAGAGTTCTGCTGTGTTGTTGTGTTCTGTATATTGTATGTAATAGGAAACATTTCTATACTGTTTTTCATACCTTGTGTTGCTGTTTTATTTTTATCTTGTTCCCTTGACTATAAATCAAGTTTCTCATCTGGGAAATTAAAATGACTGAACTGAGAGGTTCATCAATATGTGATCAAATCTGTGCCCCTGAATCACATCTAATAATTGACAAAACTCAGTGGAGAAAAAGGCTCCAAATGGGTCAAAATACATCGAAGAAAGCACAGGGTAGTTAGAAAATGCAAAACAGTGTCAGATTTTAATATGTGCATGTATACCAGGACTAAATGGGATGTAAGTTCTAATAACACATGGACTGTATAGACTCACTGTGGTCACTGTCCACTTCAAACTCACTGGTTCCACTGTCTGCTCTGGTGTGTTGTGTGCGACTGACTCGATGCTGTGGAGAGCAGGAGGAGGAGGGGGTGCGTCTCCTCTCCGACCGGCTTCTCCTCGACTGCTGAGGCCTGAGAGGAGAGTCTCCTCCTCTGAGCTCCTCCACAGTCCGTCTGGTGGAAGGCGATGGAGCAGGACACGGAGCTGAGGCTGGAGGCATCTGAGGCTTCACTGAAACACTGTCGCACCGACAACACAAATACAGAAAACGCACAACATTTCATTACAAGGGACTGGGGGAAAAAAATGTAGACAAAGGGGGTTTAGAGATGGGAGTCAGGCATTTAACTGCAGAGTGTGTGTGAGAGCAGTGGGGGTAGTAGCACAGGAGGTGAGATTTATGGTGCAGTAAAAGTGTTTTTTCACCCGTGTGGCGCCCTCTGGTGGAGAGGACTGACAGCTGCAGGAGTCAGGCGGCTGCTCTCTGATCCGATGAAGCCGCTGTCTGTCTCTGGAGAGATGACACCGTCCTGCTGAACACACAGACACTGGTGCATTAAGTATCATTTTTGGTCTTTTTCAATGAATAAATAACTTTAGAATCCAGAGAAACTGCAGTTACAGTGATTTACTGAACTTAACAGGAATTGTGAAGTAAAATTGAAAATGATGTAACTTTCCACTGCCTGTACTTTGGCTTCAAGGTGTCAGAGCTCAATGTAGAATTTGAATTTTTTCAGTGCAGCAATGACTCTAATGTGCTGCTGATGGCCTTCTGTAATAATTGTTTTCATAGTGTAGAACATGTTGAAAAAATAAAAAACGTTTAACTGCTTGTTTTAACAGTTTAAAATGGCAAAATATAGCATTAACAGACATTTAAGGCAAATCTTTACATTTTAAAATGTGGATTAATGTTTGCAGCTCTATCACTGACAAAAACGTGATGAAATGAAATGAAATGTACATATCAGGAGTAATAGCAGACTGTTGAGTTCAGATTAATATCTGACCTGAGAGAGCACCCTGTGTCTCCCACTCGTTACTTTGGGTTCCTTCCTCTCCTTCCTCTCTGAAGCAGCGATCTCTCCCAGGCTGCTCAGGCTGCTGCTGTGGGACCGTCTCACCTCTAATGTCCTCCTGATACTGGGAGGATGACTGGGAGAACTGGAGGAGTGTTTGGAGGTTCTGGGTGGAGGAGGACTGGGCCGACTGCTGCTGGGAACAGGAGAGAGGTCTGTTTTCCTGTCAGTGAAGAAGAACAGAGAATTAGCTCCAGCAGATTTACACAAACTTCCTTTCACTCCAACGACCACTGCACCATGTAATCACGTGTAATTTCTAATTGTATCCAAAATGTTAAACAGGTTAAATAAGCAGTAAGCTGTTACTGTTTGAGGTGAAGAGGATTCAATAAGGACAGCAAAGAGGAGAAAAGCTCACCTTTTTGTTTTGTTTTTCTGGACTTCCACGTTTCCCGATGTTCGTCTCTGTCCCTCGTCTTCCTCGTTTCCAGGCTGCATGTTGGTTCTTAAACCTGCAGACAGAGGAGCTCCTTCCCTCAGGACACAGTCTGAACATCTGGGAAGCTCTTTGAAGCTTTGGTGCCTGAACAGGGAGAGAAAAAAGATTTACAGTGTCAGCATTCGACAGCCATGTGGCAATAAGTCAAAGCATGTAGAATTAAATCAAATACAGCTAAGATGATGTGATAGAACTTGTACACATGATGAACTGCAGAAACATTTATTTTTAGCTCACTGGTTGATTATTGTGGTAAAGTCTTGCTCCACATGTCTGGATTTGCTGTTCAGAGGTTCAAAGAACACAGATTTCAGCGTTTCTGCGTCGCCCTCGTCGCTGGCTGAGCTCATCTCCACCTCTGCTGCAGCTCCTGGTCCAGCTGTGAAGAGTGAAGGTGGACTCTGAGGAGAGAAACACATCAAATCTGATCAGCTGCCATGTACCTACGTATCAACGATTATAAGAAAAGATCACGGCAGTGATTCTGGGATGTAAAACGACTTCATGGCTTCAGTTTAGAAAGCGCTGTGTGATGTCCAGGTAAAAATATTCTAAATAGAGTGGACATTTAAACTGCCTTTTTTTAGGAGGCCAATAGTTTTTTCTGCATTTAACCCCTGAGAAAATAAGATGTGTGCCCACAGAGCATCAGTGTCTTTTTTTCAACTGTCCTGCTTTGAGACAACATGCTGCACCCTCGGTCTTCAGACTTTGCAGTGCTTCCAGTTTAAAAACACTGGTGGCAAAATAGAGGTGAAGCTTGTTCTGGCTGTATCCGTCTATTTGAAGCTTCATGATAATAACAATAATAATAAATACATGTCAGACAAATACACATAGTAAGAGAATAGGGCAGCGCTGGCCTATCATACAATGGTGAGTCGTCACAGAAACAAACCCACATGCAGTGTTTTTTGTTTTTCTTTCTCCACACGATCGCTTCATCCAGCGACTGTTCTGACAGAAACAAAAAACGCTATATGGAAACAGGTCCTTAGAGGAGTAAAAAAAATCTGGCTTTTTAAACACTTCACGGCATTGAATAAAAATATCTGATTTAAAGCCTCTGGAGAATTAATGGATCAGTGGATTTTCTGAAGAACAGGCTTTAACTCTTAATGCAGTAGAGATAGAAGACAGAGTCCAGATGAGGACAGTGGACACTGTTTGAGGTCTGAAGTTTTCAAACTGCTATTTCCACCACATCATAAAACCCAAATATTAATGACTATTATCATTATTGGAAACGTGCTGTGAAGATGATCTATAACATACAGAGACACTATAACATTCTGTTGTATTTCTCTTCCACTAAATAACAGACTTTACAGAGCTGACGTGGTGATGATGTACCTGTAGCTCCTCCCCTTCAGAGAGGACAGGTGAAGGTGTGGGGTGAGGAGGAGGAGTGGGCGGAGCCTCACAGGTGGGCAGTGACTGCTCTACCTGCTCCTTCAGCTCATCCATCTGGAGTCCACACTGAAAGATCAGAGCCTCCAGCTCCCTGAAAGTCCACAGAGAAACACATCAGAACGACTCAGAGACGTCAAACTAAATGTAACGTGTAGTCGTTTATTTCACCGTTCAGAGTCAAATCGGATGCTCTCTGCCCCTCGCTGCTGCAGGAGTCTGTGCTCGTCTCTGGCTAACAGGTATCCTCTTTCCAACGAGTCGAGGCCCTGAAGGAGCTGAGAGAGACCCTGCAGGAGAGAAACGTCACCTTTGAATATGATGCCTTTGTTTTATTTAATAGTTACAGTTGAATTGTTTTTACCATCTTCTGCTCCACTGGTTGGAGTTTTCCACTCTTCAAGAGCTCATCAAAACTCTGCAGCTGAATGAACATAAACAGCTTTATCTCTGCTCTTTGTGAATGACGTCACATCTCTTCAGTTTGGTGTTTACAGCTGCGTTACCTGCTGGAGGAACCTGTCGGCCTGTTCGTTCAGAATCTCGGTCAGCTGCTTCCCCGTCGGAGGGTTTGGGCTCGATGTGGACGAGACAGAGGCGGCTGGAGAAGAACGAGCAGCAGGACTCTCTGTATATTTGACAGATTAAAATCGTGATGTTTGGTTTGCATTTTAAAATATAAGTGACATTTATTTGAAGTCCACAGTGTAGTGATGAATGTATAACAGGATGACTGTACTGTGACGGGAGCTGTGTGTGTCTGACGGAGGAGAAGTCGAGGCGACGTCCGCTCTCTGAGCTCGAGGAAAGTCCAGCGTCATGAACTTGACAGGTTGCAGATTCAGTCCCGACTGGAGGGAGAGACCCGGCTTTGGAGGATCAGAGTACAGGTTCACCTGGAGGAAATAAAACAACATAACACAACATTTCACATGCATACATCACACGTTAGTTAAAACTATACCCGTTGAGAACATGACGTGCACGTCTCAGTTTGTCCACATTCTATTTATATTTAATGTGAAGTTTCTCTTTTTACATAAATATTTTTTCTCTAAATGAATAAACAATAAACACAGTGATTCACTGTAACGTACAGAGCACAACATCCCACTACTTTTACTCAAGTACTATACTTAAATATCATTTTGAGGTACGTTTTACTCCACTACCTTTATTTATCAGCTTTAGTTAATTTTCAGAGGAAGATTTTACACATTGAATAATAGAACAAGTACACATAGTTAAAGATAAACCACTGGTTTCTATCTTTTTTGTTTTCTGATATATTACAAAAAAGATTTTTCACTCTAAACTTCTCACATTGTTTC
>JAPQRN010000550.1:4098-16728 GCA_037367275.1 Coranthus polyacanthus | reverse complement strand
AGAGTTGCACGGTTGCGTTAACTTTTGTCTCTTCTTTGATGTTAGCCAACTCCAACAGTGGCTAGTGTCGCGCACTGTCTTCGCTGTCTTAGCATTGAAGGACTTTTGCAGAAAAAACATCCGTCCTCTACATAGAAATCGATGAGAGTCAGTTAGCTTAGAAATGAAGTTAGCTAACGCCAACGATCAGCTCCCTGCACAAAACAGACTCCAACACGAACTTCATGTAAGTACACAAGCAACTTATTGAACCTTTTGTGTCTTTTTCATAATTTGGAATCTTTTGTTCTGTTGTTTGTTAAATGCTATTTTACTGCTTCCAGGATTGACATTGCATGAAATTATTTTTATGTTTTTAAACCAACAGAATTTGCATTAAGAAGCACGTTTTCCTGCTAATATCAAGTTAGAGGGAAACAAAGACATGTCTTGTTATAAATACTAGCGCCTGCATCACTTTGTGTGCATCTGTAGCACACCACTGTATACACAACTGCAAATAAACGATGACAATTGTACAAATATCGCTGTAAGTACTTTAAAGCTTCTCTGAGCACTGGAATATGTTAAAAAATACGCAGCACTTTCCTCTAAAACAACCCGGTTACAAATAACGTTCCTCAGGTCATCTCCACAAGCACCAAAATGTGACTGAAGTCGACCAGCCAACGTCGAGGAGACAGTGTGTGTGTGTTTTTGTGTCGAAGCCATCTGAGGCCACGCCAACACTAACGCAGGTACGTTTGAAAACAAAGCTCACATTTTGACAGTTTTCCTCCCCACACGACATGTTTTCTAATTAAAATTCTTCAGCGAGGCTTGTGCAGACGCTGCAGATTCAGCCTCTGCCACTTGTGAAGCTTCGTCTGTCATTCCCAGAGCATGCACGCAGGATAGAACATGCAGGCAAAAATCAGTAACCAAGTAATGACATAACAAGTTTGAAAAAAAACACTCAATTCCTCCTTTTTGTCCGCATTACGTTCTGTTCTCAGTGTGGATTTAAAGCCAAAATGGGAGAAAATGTTTTCAAATGTATCTGCTTCGGCATGATGTCAACATAGGTGTTTTGCATGAAAGTGTCAATTACATAGATTATGTTTTATGGTTGCCAATACCTCTAATAATAATCATAATAATAACGTCAGTAGGTAGCGTTAAAGTGGAAGCTGGAAGTTGCAACTTCTAAACAAACAAACCAACAAACAAACAAAGCCAGATGTAAGTTGAGTGTGTCCTCCTGTTGCCAACCCGTCTATCAAAGTGAAACCAGTGATGAGCACAGAAACTTTCAGGGCAACAAACAGAGACAAAGCAGCAAAAGGAATCAAACTTACAACTTTTCAAAAAGTGACTACTTTATTTTGTGTCTAAGCTCGTGTGCAGTGTGACGTTTTGGTTGGTGCCCATTGGTGAGATTTTTGTCAGATTTTTGAATGATTCTTTTCCGTGTGACCCACTAAAGGCTGCAGAGCATTGGGACCTTTTGATGACTATGGAACTATAGATTATTTTTGAATGACAACACCCATCAAGTTTTATTACTGAGGCGTTTTTTTCACTGAACTGTAAGCCGTGAAATCGGAAAAAATGATTTAGAACAGAGCAGTAGTTTAATTTACATGCCATACACAGGCTTTCCAGCCTCAGTGTGCTTCAAACAAACTATGACTGGTCGTCGCAAACGGGAAGTGAAAAACACAGCCATGCATGTCACGTGTTTTTCTAATCACACTGCATATCGTTGTTATAGTGAATCATAGTTTCAAACTTTTGTGCTTCCATAATATATTTTATGCACATTTTGAAGCATTACATTAGAAAAGGTTGATGGAAAAGGCATTTGGCTAGAGTGCTTGAAGGTACTTGTGGCGTTGCATTCAAATAAAAGAATGAAAGAGAGACGCTCTAAGGCTGGCTATTTCCATGATTGTCAAATCATCTTTTTCATAAAATCATTCACTTCATGAACAGGAACATCAAGTGACAGTTTTTAGAAGACCAGGCATGCATTTAGTTTGAAGCATACTGAGGCTTTTATTTTGAAGTTTCCATGTTGTTCCATGCAGCTGCTGCTTTTGTTCTTTATTTGTGTGTTGTCAAACATAAACAGGCTCTAAAAGACATTGTCACCATTTTATGCAAAAGACGCCATGATTCAGAGCCGTCTGTCTGAGTTGCCCCAAAAACTCCTGAATTGATCACAATGGACACCAGTGAGTAAATGTCCACCATTGGAAAACAGCCATAATAATATCAATCTCATAGAAACCAAATGAAACAGAATAAAAATAGTTAATACAGTTAATAGCCCATATTTACATATAAAAATATAGCAAAGGAACATTTAACAAATCAGGTCAGTGTGTGTGTCTGTGCTTATACGATGCAGCCTCACACACACACAGGAAAAGCAAACGCATCCAAACACACACACGCTCAACATGTACATGCGTACACTCTCAAGCTCACATCTGTGTGTGTTGTTTGTTCAGCTCAGAATCCTTCCTTCCTCGCAAAGTCCTGCGTTTTTGCGTTCGTGTTGACATTGAATCTGAAATGAAAGTGAACCTGAAGTGCTGAATCGGAAAAACAGAAGGTACTTCAACATAATAAAATAGAAGTTTGATCTTTCTTTCAGTGAATCCAGTCTTTCTGCCTTGCTTCATGGTGATGTCAACATCCTGTCTTTCCCCTTCCCTTCCCTCTCCCCTCCCAGCATCACTATCCCCATCAGCTGTCCATCTGCCAAACACCACAACTCCACTCATCCTGTCCCCTCACCTCCCTCCCTCCCACTCTTCATTCTTCTCCAGCCCATTAAGAGCTATCATGAAGCTAATTGCCTGTTTGATCAACTCTCAATGGACCAGGAACTGGAGGCTTTTAGCCCTCTGAGCGTAAGAGGAGAGAAGGATGAGGCGGGAGGGATGTGTATGGGAATAATGCGCCTTGTGTCGGTCAGCTTTTTGCTCCTTTTGTTTTATCTCCATTTGTTTTTGATGCTGCGATAAACTGAAAGTGAGAATGAACGGAGAGAGAGATAAAAAGGACGCAAATGAAAAGGAAAATTTGATGGGAGCGGTCACTCCAGTGGCTCAATGAACGGTTTGATGAAAATGATGTGAACCATAAGCTATTTCCTTCGCAGACACATCTCAACACAACTGAACACCTTGGGAGGTTTTGGACAGACTTGGCAGATAGCATTCTGCACCACCATCATCAAACCTCTTGGGGAATTTCCTATCAATAACTGTTTTAGTGAAAGTCTGGAAATCATATAAAATGACCACATAAAATGCACTACCTATGTTGAGTTTGGGTGATAGAAAGTAACCTAAAGCTGTGTTTGTTCCACCAAAAGTAGCCGGAATTTGTAGTTGAGGAATTCTTGTCCCAGGAACTGAAAGGTTTCTTCAGGCCATTGGTTATCTGCATTACCATCGTGGACTAAAGAGCAGCAAAGATTAGGCAAATTAGTCTGTTGGAGTGTGAAAAAGTGTTAAAAGTCATTTTATCATTGTTCTCTCTGTCACATGCTCTACTCTGTAACTCCATTGTAATACGTCGAAGCACAATGAAAAAATACAGCTATAGCTATAAAATTGAGGCTGACATAAAATACTGCAAGTCGTAGCCAATCAGAAATGTGCAACATTGCAAGTCCCAACCCCAAACTTCCTGAATTATGAGCAAGGACTTTTTTGGGGGTAAAGTCCTTGGAACTAAATTTAGACCCTGGTCCCTGTAGAGGCAGCCAAAGACTCCTAGTTCCTGGAAAAAGTTCCCGAAGTTGCATAGTTTTTCTTAAGAATGAACACATTTTCAGGTATTGTAGCTCTGTCCATCCTGGTTGGTGAAGATATAAACAATGATTGTACTCATAAAACTCTTTACTGGACCTCCATGAGGGCAGCACATATGGTTCTTAGATGTACCACTGTGAAGGTCTGATTAATGTAGTTGTTGGTCAAGGAACTAAAGCTATCGTTTTTCACTATTTCATGGAGATGGTTCAGTGAAAAAAGCACAGGATTGTGGAGGATTAATGGAAAAGGAAAGAGTAATAAGGGACGGATGGAGGTGGGGGCAGTGAAGGAGATTGGCGACAGACTGACTTTGGGAGGAAACCCGACCAGACCCTCAGAGCTCCACTGAAGCAGCACTGCTAAAAATAAGACGAGGGAGACTTCTTCTGCTGACAAAACAACCTGCACACAGGCTCTACATACACAGGTTGTTGTACAGTAGGAGGACACACACACACATTCACACACACACATACACGCTGCCTAGTCACAATGGATGCACCCTCCCTCCGGTTAAATAATCCCCCATTCAGCTCTTGGCTGCTCGGGGAAAACATCGTCCCTCTACCTCACAGTGCTTTTCCTTTACAAATGAGCTTAATAGCATTGAAATTCACTCAGTTCGTACAGTGCATGGTCCCTTTTTGGTTGTTACAGGTGTGTTACAGCTGTCTTTATTTGACTTAATGCATGGATGCCGGTCAGATATCCACTGTGGCACGACATCAGTTTCTTTCTTCATTATTTTTTGTGGAGCTCTCCGCTCTGCGGTCTCAGTCCTGTCTTTTATGCATCTTCTGATTCTCTCTGTCTCTCTCTGGAGGACTGTCGGCATACACAGTGCCACAGGCGTCTTTCCTTCCTGATTTGGTCCATTGCCCCACGATTTGCTCTGTGCACATTCATTGCTAAGGAAGGGGAGGAAGGGGGGGGATTAAACAATAAATAAATAGATTTTAACACATCCAGATAACACAACAGAAGGGGGAGAGGTGTTTTTTCGTCTGGAAGGCTTAGTTAAGGTTGAATGGCAGTCTAGCAAAGGACAATAGCTTCTTCTTCAGGAATTCTTCAGGCTTTTGTTTTTAGGCATTGAGTCTCCAACGTGAACAGGCACAGTAAAGCTTTGGTCCCTCCTGAGCTGGAGAAGTAAATACAAGGTACATTAGGTGACTAGGTTAACGACACGGTTGGTTGATTGGTTGGTTGGCTTGTTGTATGTAGGTAGGTGGGTCACAATGGCATTGTCGTCACAATGTCAGCTGTGGCACTGTTGATTGGCGACAGCATTGCTTTGGCGACAGCTGAGGGGAAAAGGATTTAGCTTGCCCCCGTCCAGGCCTGTCATAACGGCTTCTCCAGGGCCTTGCTGCGGAGCGAGGGATGACCAGGGTTAGGGTTGGAGGCAGAAATCTTGCGGCACACAGTGTTGGTGTTGCTGCACCTGCAGCCAGGGCGTGTGGCGCGGTCGTGGGCACACTGGCACAGGGCAAGGCACAGCCTGGCAGGGGGGTAGCAGCAGAGGCAGGGCAGGCAAAGCGCCAGCAGCCCCATGGTGCCCCAGCGGGCACAAGCGTGTGCTGTAGAGCAGGAGCACGGCCGATCAGCGCAGTTATCTTCGTCGTCCTGGGCAGAGCAGTGGTAGAACAGGCCTTTAACACAACACAAGCAGGTGCCATACTCCACAGCACTTTCGGCAGAGCACAGGCAGCGTTGTCCACAGGCCCAGCAGGAAGGCAAGCGGCGGGGGGTGCAGCACTCATGGCACTTGCAACGACCACACCGCTCGCAGATGAACAAATGAAGGCCCAGCTCTGCTTCGTCCTCCGCCAGGCCCTTACCCAGGGAAACGTCAGGCTTCAGATCTCCTTTAGGTTGGGAGCGAACCACTGAACCTAGACCAGAATGAGATGGTGTCAAGCCTGCAAGCAGCCGCTGGTCTGAGGTGGCACTGGTCCGAGACATGGAGGAGCTTATGGTACTGGAACGGCTCAGGTGGGACAGGTGAGCGTGCTGCTGCTGACTTTGGCTGCGGGGCAGGGCAGAGTGGGTGGAAGGCTGGGTGTGGTGGGGGTATACTCCATGAGCGTAACGGTCTTCGTGGACATAGAAAAATCCGGTCTGAGAACCAGGTTCCGGTGCCACGGGCCGCTCCACATAGTCATTGTTGGCCCTGATGGCACGTATCTGGTCGAGTGACAGCACTGGGACCTGCTGGAGGTCCAGCCCGTCCAGCTCCATCCTGAAGGAATGAGCAGGGTCCATCCTGGTGAGCCAGGTCGGGGGTCACCTGGGCTGCAGGCCGGGGCCGGGGCAAGGAGCTCCCAACACTCACGGCACATCAGATAAACCTGCAAACACACAGAGAGAGGAAGTTATGTGGTTAGTGATGCTAAATTGAGAGCACAGGATTTGGTGAAAGCCATATTGCAACTCAGATAAACAAATGGTATCATACGTCTACTTGCTTGGTTATTGCCATGATTGTGACTGAATCTGAAACTTCATCATACCACAGAGGTCAGGTCTATTTTTTTGCTAGTTAGCGTCCATTTCACGTGGTCTACGCCCCAGATGGTCATGTGACCACACTGCCTCAAGAGAGACCGATTGGTCATTTCTTTATTATAGGTGTAGATAATAAGCACACAGAGAATAGGTTGTTTATTTAATTAAATTATAGCCTTTTGCGGTTATACAGTTGCAATTTGATTAATTGTGCTGCTCTGCTTTTGTTTTAATACAAATATTCAGATAACTGAGTTTTGGTAGCAACAGTTAAAACAATACTTTCAATTCATGTTTTTCTGAAAAAAATTGAAATTGAACATTGTTGGAAACATTTGATGTAATGAGTACACAGGTCAACAAAAATACAACATAGACCTAGTCAATTTCAGATTATTTAATGTGGAAATGTTATATATTATAG
The DNA here is from genome assembly GCA_037367275.1 of Coranthus polyacanthus. Lineage (NCBI taxonomy): Eukaryota > Metazoa > Chordata > Actinopteri > Kurtiformes > Apogonidae > Coranthus > Coranthus polyacanthus. The sequence goes on along the minus strand of JAPQRN010000550.1, from coordinate 9,984 downwards.
TTTTACAAAAAGAAGCCCAACTCGTCAAATTTACCAAAATCTTGATCTCAGTCATAAACCGCCTGATCCAATAACAAGTAAAACTATTACTTTAAAATCAGATATATGAATAAGATAATGTACCTGTACATTCAGTCTTAATATTTGGTAAAGACGCAGCATAACCATACACACAGTAAACAAGTACAAGCAACATCCAAATATTAAGGAAATACTTGATTAGAGATGGATTTAGGCAGCAAAGCTTCCACACAACCATCAGCCATGTCATCATGACCGCTGAGGTTCTCTGCTGCTTAGACTATTATTAGCCCGTCAGAGCCAGCGAGATGCAACCATGAGGTCCACACTGTAATTTAACATCTGCTGAACACAGCTGCTGCTGCCAAAGAGGAAACCCACCTGCAGACACAGAGCCCAGCACACATAGTAACCATAAAGTCTAAGTGTTTTTACATCAACACTGTGTTTTCTGTGGATGGGGTTCAGCGTTTAGTTTCCCTCCAAGACTTCCCGAAAAGATACATTTATCTAAGAAGCCTTATTTTAGAAAACCAGCTGATAAATATAAAGTACTGCAGTTTGGTCTGTGGCAAGCAACAACCATGGCTATAAACAAACACCAGTATGAAATGTACTGAGATGCAGTTTTAGTTAATGGCCACCTGTTGCTTTCACCAAGAAAACCAACAAACAAAACATAAAAAGCAACTTCATACACTGTTTCTTTGGTAGAAAGCAGATAAAAACAATCATCTTCCTCATCTACCAGTGGAAAGAGAAACCTCCAAGTACCTTAAAACCAGTAAACATAAAATCTTGATGGTGGATTAGTTTCTGAAGCCTTCACATTTTACAGCTTTTGTTCCTGATTGTCCATCCCTCATGGCTTTTCATGACATTAGGTGGAAGAGTAGGACATGGGCCAATGAAGAACCCTTTACATTTTGGAACAGATCCATGAAAAGGGAGCTGGAATATCTTTCACTTTCTTTTACATAGGAGATTCTCGTCTAACTTAGAACTTATAGTGAATTAACAGGCAGTTAACAGTTAACGTCTTCTAGTCGTATATAGAACAACACTATATCAATACATATTGATTTAATCATCCTATAATGATATATTGATATCTGCTGAAATTTTCTACTCAACAATATCAACATCACCATCTGCCCCAAAAATCCACCATATTGTAAGTCGGGCTCTATGATTACAAACATTATCTCTAGCATTTGGTCGCTCCTGTGGACCATTAGCAGAGAGCGAGGACAAATTATCTATACAGTTTTTCAGATTTGAACTTTTGTTTATTACTGACGCTGACACTTCACTACGAGAAGTGAACTTGGTCACTGTTCGACAGAGGAGACAGTACTCCTATACAGACATATACAAACTCCTACACAAGTTATATATACATTTGTTAAGAGCAATTGCAGATGAGTGAAAGAGGCTAAATTAAATGAAACGCTGGAGTGATGTTCACATTAGCCTTGAATGAAAAAAACAGTTTGCTGCTCGCCTCGGACCGAAAATGCGCGTTTCTTCGTACGAGTTCGTGTTGCAGAGACTAACAGCTCTCTTCAACCTACATGCACAAATACATTACACATGCATATACACACATGCGCGCTCTCAGTAATGCACACACAAAGATGCTGCAGTCCTGCCAAGTGGCCAAGGGGGAGAGATAGCTGGCTCGCTCCTCACATGGGGGCCGACCCTCTGCGAAAGTAATGAGGCCAAATGGAAATGCGTTTAAAACAGCTCAGATCAGGAGATTAGATGGAGGAGGGAGGTAAAGGCAGCAGCAACAAATAACCGTCTTAGGCCACGTCCACATGACAAAAGCTACTCCGCATTTATTAAAACATTGGGTCTATCAAACATGTCTTATAGAGTTTATTACAGTTCACATTTACGCCAAAATGCCTGTCGCTGAGACTTGGGTCGAACATACAGTACGTACCGCTGTCTTTTTCCACTTGTTCTCAGCAGGGTCATTCTTGTTCTCTTCTCCTCTTTTTTTATGTCTTTGACATCTGCTACTGGTTTGGCTGGAATTACAATTATAAAAATAAACATTTCTGCAGATCTGTGCAGAGTAGGCATTGGCATTTGTACATGTCTCTGATCCAATGCAGAACATGACAAATAAGATTTGCTTAACTTCCAGTCAGGAGTAGAACTCAAGTATTTTTATTAATGATTAATTTCTCAGCTAATCAGCCATTAATCTCATAACATCTGCCAGGTCATCGGTGACCCATTTAAGGCTTAGGATTACATTTAAGTCATGTTTGAACTGATGTAGTTTAGGTTGTGTTTTAGACACATGTGAAACACAAAAAACTGGAAGGACGATATTCCCTTTCAAATGAAGTCTAATGCATGTATTATGTTGCAACTCTAAAACACTAACTCTGAACTAAACAACCAACCCTAACTTAAAACTGTCACATGAAAAGTGTGGATGTTAATAGGTACAAAGTACAAATGTGCCAACATATACTGTACAAGAAGTGAACATAGCCACAGTGGTTTGTTTGTGAAGCCTCAACTTTGGTATTTTGTTTGTCAAAATTATGTTCTTTTTTGAGTGAGAAGTGACCATATTTGGACAAGGTGGAGCTGGGGAACAGCAAAGTGAAGTGAAGATAAGTGAAGATAACACAATTGCTAATTTCCTGAAAACACAATACTACTAGCTACTACTGTTATGTTAAACGCCACCAAGTAATTTCAGTTACTTAACACATACACTTGTGTTTGATAACAGTAATGTCAACTTCATGTATAAACACACTAATTAGTGCTAGCTGGCCTAATTAGTGGGCTAACCGACAGACCAAGTAATGCATTACCAAATGAGTGCTAACATTCACCAAGGTAGGCTTACAGGCTGAGTACTGTAATAAAGTAATACTAAACTTCATGAAATATTTGTGTCTGAATTCTTTAACGGTCTTGTTACTTTAACATCTTGACCACAATTACAGCAAAGCCATGTGTCAGGACAAAATATAATTTAGCTGTGGAGGTGCAGGTTTTGGTACTTCTGTATTACCTTCATTTTTCACCCCTGAAAGTTGCTATTTGATCCAGACAAGTCAGACACGTCTAACAGTTTACATATTTTAGTGTAAAAACAGTCCTAAACTCAAAGCTCAGAAAGGTAGCTCAGAAACATTCATTTAGACTACAAACTTTTGTAAAATAACAGCATAATCTGTTTATGTCACAACACTATTCCACAGAAAATAGAGAGATGAGTATCCTCTGAAAAATTCGATGCAAAGGCAATAAGAGAAGAAAGATCAGAAGAATGGGTGAAACCCAAGAATAGCAATCCATCACTGGGAGGGAAGGAAGGAAGGAGTGATTGTTAGCATGCTGGACAGTAAAAACCAAGAGTAAAACGGGGGGGAAAAAAAACTATCCACAGGCTTGTAAACAAATCCTGGCAGCTTGAACATAAAGGTGCTCCACCCTCCATCCTCTCTCTATCTATCACCCAGTGCCCCCGTCCAGCCATAAAAATAGCAGATAAGGAGGCCCAGGTTGGTTAGATGAGGATGCATTTTCAAATTAGTCCGAGGAGAGAGGAGAAGTCCTGGTGACTAATCTCATCAGGCAGACTGGTGGCCACGGCTCGCCCATCCTCTGCCCGCCTATCAGCCCATCTAAATGTTAAAAAGAAGAGGAGGCTGCCGTCCATTAACATGACCTCATATTTACATGCTGGTAAAGCCAAATGCTACCAGCTCATCACGACACAGCAAGTCACGTGAAAAGTTTCAAACTAGTCTAGGACGGACAACTGTAATGTAATTCCTATACAGCTATTGTCACCAAATGACCGACTTGTGTTGGAGTCTGTTTTGTGCTGGGAGCTGGTTATATGTTGACATTAGTTTATTACATTTTTAAGCTAATGGCTGTCTTGGTTGCTTACATCCATGATAACGTGGATGATGACCATGATGACACTGATTTCTGTGTAGAGGACTGGGGTCGTTTTTTCTATGAAAATCGTTATGCTCACTCCCAGGTTCTTCAGCGCCTCCTCTTCTGCTCCTCTACAGTGGCAACAGTGTGCAAAGCTAGCTTCTGTTAGCTTACAAATGGAGTTGGCTAACGTCAGACAGCTCCCAGCACAACACAGACTCCACACAAGCACATGTGAATCTCAAATATTGAACCTTTAAAGCGTGTTTCTGGCAGGCATGGGGCAGCAAAGTGTTTCCATGGCTCTGCCAGTATAGTCGCAGTACAGCCACATGATCAGCAGCGGCTGCACTGATTGGCTGCGCCGAGATGTTTTCGAGTCGTGGTGCTTGGTCTGGATGACGGAGCTGAGGAGTGTTTATCGGTGACAGTGGGGGGGGGGGGCAGGGAGGCAGCACCCTCCCCTCTCACATTACAAATGAAGCTGAGGCCTGACTTGTCAAATACTTTCCATGGATACATTTCACTTGAGGAAACTAGCAAATCGAACCTGCACAAATTTCCAAAATGTATTTACATTATATATACTTTTATTGTAATGAAACAGCTGTAATGAAGTAACATCAGCTAATGTAATGTTACATGTTAGAGATAAGTCGACTTATCTAATGTTAAGTTAGCTGTTAACATTACACTGATCACTCATCGTAGTAAACTAACGTACATCTCTGTTATGTCATTTCATTCTAATGAGATACAGTATGATACCATTGACAGACGACCAAATCAAATGGGCCTTTTCATTAAATAAGATTATGTATTTCTCTAAATTTGAAGATGGTCAACAAAATGTTTTTTTTAAATGTTACATATTTTAGCTTTAAAAACAACTGAGGAAGAAATATCATCGGCATAAACTGATTGTTAGGTAACTGGAAAAAGTGAGCAGATGTTACTTTTGTCACTGTTGCTGCATTTGAATAGCCTCACACCTATGTATTGTGTGTATATTTTAGGACACTAAAAGACGAAGTTTGGGGGAAAAATATTGAAGATGAATTGCTACCAAACCAGCACGGTGGAATTACTTCAGCAATCCATTTCTGAGAATTCAGAGGATGAGAAGAAGAGTGTGGGGTTGTATTTGGGATGTATGCATTCTGAAGTATATGGTGTGGACTTTGAACAGTCTGCTGCACAGGGCATGCCAGGTGAAATTTTGTAGGATAGCTTTGCTAAATGTTGCTCATGTAAATGTAAAATGACAAACGAAACTGAGAGCAAAACAGTCAGAGAAGGACAGAGCTGCTGTTTGTAGAGGCCGTCGGTGGTAACCTGAAGATGGACCTCTGTGCTGGGGGAGTATCAGGAATGATCAGCCTCTGCCCTGGGACAAACACACACACTCCGAAAAAAACCAAAAAAAAACAAGTCTGTCTTCTCCACACAGTCACCAGTTCCACTCGCAGTATTCAGCTGATCATCCTGACTGGTTGACATACATGTACAGGTTATTGTGGTGATTTACAGATCTCTGTTATCACACACTCCTCGTGTTCCTCGGATTTGATGTGGATGAAGTTTGAGATGCTTTTCTTTGTCTGTTAATGCCGCTCATCCTTAATTATTCTGGCTATTAAAAATCATAAACACAATTATTATTCAGACATGAACTTTAAATATAACTTTGTATTTCATCAATGTGGATGCCGACGACAACATTTGTGTACATATCTGTGCTTTTTACGAGCTGCATATTGTCCTCTTCTAATCACATTCAGGGAGATTTTAAATACTTTCGACGGCCATATTTTCTTGGCTTTTTAATTTATTGGTAATGGTTTTCAGCACCTTGCCTTGTTTAAAATCTGAGAAAAAATGTAAAGCCACTGGAAAACCAAGTCCTGAATAGAATTCATGGAATTAATGAACTTA
>JAPQRN010000549.1:0-16733 GCA_037367275.1 Coranthus polyacanthus | reverse complement strand
TGTGGTCGTCATTGTCGCAGCTGTTGATGTAGTACGAGCACCTGATGTGGTACTTGTTGCTCTTGTTGTAATAGTAGCAACTGTGGTTGTAGTTAGGGCAGATGTTGTTGTAGTTGGTACAAGTGTGGTCATCATGGCCGCAGCTGTTGATGTAGGAGGAGCACCTGTAGTGGTTGTTGTTGCACCTGTTGTAGTAGTAGCAGCTGTTATTATAGTTGGTGCAGCTGTGGTTTACATTGTGGCAGCTGCTGTTGTAACAGCACCTGTCACGGTACTCGTGACAGATGTTGTAGTTGGTGCAGATTTGGTTGTAGTTGGGGCAGATGTTGTAGTTGGTCCAGTTCTGGTTGTAGTTGGTGCAGATCTTGAAGTATATTGTATATCTGTGTTTGTTGCGGCAGCTGCTGTTGTTGTAGTAGGAGCACTTCTGGTGGTCATTGTTGCACCTGTTGTAGTTGTACCACCTGTGGTTGTCGTTGGGGCAGATGTTGTTCTAGTTGGCACAGCTGTGGTTGTTGTAATGGCAGCTGGTGTTGTTGTAGTAGGAACACATGTGGTGGTAGTTGTGACAGGTGTTATAGATAGTGCAGATGTGGTTGTTGTTGGGGTAGATGTTGTTGGTCCAGGTGGCGTTGTAACTGGGGCAGATCTTGTAGTATTTGGTAAAGCTATGGCTGTCGTGGCAGGTGTTGTTGTTGTAGCGGGAGCACCTGATGTGGTAGTTTTTGCACCTATTGTAATAATAGCAGTTGTATTTGGAGCAGATGTTGTCGTAGTAGGTTACATCTCTGTCTGAGAGCAGAAACTGTTGAATCAACGTCTATATCTAAACATAGGAGCGAGCATCACTTTACAATGTCTGCGCCACTGAAAATTTAATGTGATCTCCCTCTGTTAAACTTTCATGAATGTGTGGATCATGGATGTATCGCTGTCATATTGTCTGTATGAATGAGGAGAGACACTGAAATCGAAAAGTTGCCAATTTTGAGTCGCTCTTGGTACAGCGGCATAAGCCAATACTACAGCGAGCCACTGCTCTCGGATGGTATAAGACACTTTTCCACCAGCAGATGGCGATTTTCACTGGTCGGCCACTTTAGGCTGGCGGTCAGTCAGACACAATAGGACCGCCCCCTAAGGCATATGCAAATAGCATGCAAATTAGCTAACTTTACAAATACTGCCGTAATTCTAGACGTGTATTTTTTTTATTCACCTTTATTGATAATTGTGGATTGGAAAATGTGTTTGAATAAACGTGCACGAAGTCATTGTGGTTGTCTGATATAAAACAATTTCATCTATGCCCCTAGATACAAAAGTGCTTGTATTTAATCTAGATTTATCTCACATATCCTAACCATCTATCCAGGCTGTCTAATCGATAAGAGATCGAGCCATTGAATCAGTCGTTCAAATGTACTGTATCCTGTAGGAGATGCCGTAGTACACTGGATCACATACAACTGTTTTTATTTTTTATTCATATTATTTATTTATGTGTTTATTATTTACTAGGTATTTAATTGGAACCAATGTCTTTATGTTTCTCACCGACTATAGCCATACCTACTTTACTGACATTTAAAAAAAATTTATTTTACCTATGTAGTTATTTTATCCAATGATTATTGACTATTATTGTTAGTGTTGCCATTGTTAAAGTTATTATTGCTTCATATTGACAAATGGGCTTTGTTTGTTTCTTTTTATTTAATGACCCTGACGTCTTGTAAAGTACAGTAGGTTTAATAAATCACCACTGCGCTGAACACCGTTTGATTTGCAAAACGTTAAGTAGGGAATAGTAATTGTATGACATATCAAACATATGTCATACATATCATACAGTATATGATGCCGACTTACCAGCCGCAGGGCACCAACTGACTGGTCAACCGCTGCCTCTCACCCACTACCACAAACAATGATCCAGCATGTCATACAGCTCTTCAAATAATTGACACCATGGGATTTTCTAATATCCCAGTAACAGTGTTTTATAGATTAACCCTTTTCAATATTTCAAAAGAGGTTGGAGTCACTGGGTCTGCTACCTACATCTGCCAGGAGGGGGCACTGGCTTACAAGATAGGCCAAAATAAGTAGTCCATTAAAATAGGGTAATCCTATTACAATTTGCGGAGGGAAAAGGGCTTGTTTGTTGGGATACTGTTAGGCTACTCAATTATACAATTATTTTGGAAAACATTTAGTGTACTAAAGACTTAATCAAGTTTCAAGGTTTATTTTGTCATAATCGCACACACATTATTAACTGTACAACTTACAGTGAAATTATATTTTACAACATCATTAACATACTCAGAGTTTACACTAAACCTGCTTTGTGAAACAGGGCCCAGATAAGGGCGTGGGGATTCTACTAAAAACACACACAGCTTGTTACAGCAATGTGACAAACAAGTGTACATATTACGCATATGTTTTTATGTCTAGAAACATCAACACATACCAAAGAGAGGCAGCAGAAGGAGTTTTCTGTAATAGAACTGGAATAGTTAGAGGATGAATACCTAGACTAAAATAGTGGCTAAAATACTAGACTACAGAAGCAGGAAAAAAACGTTGACATTTAAATGTCATTGAGCTGAAGATTTCATGTATTCCACCTAAGTTTTGTCACAAAGCCTTATGACATTATGTGAAAGTAAAACCTCTGGTTGACTTCTTGTTGAGCCTACTGGTGATTTGGTAATGTTATGTCAGTGGCTCGTTCCAATAATGATCTTAGGAGCAGGAACAATGCAGGTGAAATATGGTCTGTTTTGTAGTGGCATTCAAATACATTAACACGAGTGGAGAAAACTCTCTCTTCTATCGCCTGCTCTCTGTTCTCCTCCGTGCGTAAACATCACAGTCATGTCAGACGCAAATGGATTAAGACATGCTTTTTTCGGCCTTAAATAATGGCGCAATTAGCAGTAAATCGCCAGCCGCAAACATTAGTATATCACGTTTCGTGACTCAATTAAATACTATCCTCCGAAACTCCTACAAATGTCTGAAACTCCTGTTTTTTTATACCTCAAAAAGTAAGTGTATAGATTACGTCTGTAGTTCTCAGCCAACCTTCTCAGCAATATCTTAAAACCAGTTCTGTACTGGCGGCATAATCTCATATCTTCACATGCTTCCAAAGTAAGCATAATAAAGAGATTTTTCTTCAACCAGTGAACATGTAACACCTTCAGTTCAAAAGGAAGAAGTCCTTAAAGCAGTGAGCCCTTATTGTCACAGGAGCGACCTCTTATCCCACTATGATTTAAGTAAAAAAATAGTCCATACAAGAGATATCTTGCATTGCCTGTCTCATTTGATGCTTGTGTTTTATATCTAAAGGAGATGTAACAAAATTGCAAAACAATAGAGCTTTAAATTATTGAAACAAGTTTCAGCCTGTTTTTTTTGTTTGTCAACTTGTGTACAATAAAATGCATTCATAACAATTCTAATTAATTTTCATCCATTTTTATGATATCTTAATAATAATAATAATAATAATTAGAAATTAGGAACACAATGTATTGTATTATTGTCTATATAAATGATAACCACACATACAAACATGAATATAAACAAACATGCAGTAAATACATAATACACTAAGGGGTACAGAAAAAGTAAGTAAAAGTGTACTTACTGAAAATAATCCAAAACAATGCAAAAATGAAAAGTAATTAATTTCCTTTTTTAAGTGCTATTTAAGTGTTCTCTTTTTACTCTGGTCACATATATATGTGACAGTCAAAGCCTGTTCGGGCCTTTATATATTGGAATGGTATGCTAGTGATGTGCACATGAGATACCTTTTTCAGAAATGCCATTACACCATAATAAAGAACACTAATAAATTGTTTGATATAGGATTTAAGCTGTCAATCTTCCATTCTTGGCTCAGTGTCATGGACACTCCCTGACTTTTTGCATTCCACGCACATCTCTACCAGTGTGACAATAGGTTGTGACAAAGAGCTTACACTAATATAATGTGAAGTGGAGAACAAATGCAAGACAAAAAACTCTTACGAGTTTAATATTGACACTATGTTCTATATGAGTGTTGTGTAAACAGATGATAGTATACAGCATCTTTGTTTAGAGTTGATAAAACAAATGAGAAACAATGACTTTATTACTGGAAACGCAACATTTTGAGAGCTTCTACTGCTTTATGATTTCTGACTAAGGTATTTCTTGGCTAACTGGTTTTATACACAGTCAATAATATATATGCACACTGATTTTTCACTAGCAGATTTCACTAGAGAACACAGCAATACAAAAATAGGGTCCATTCTTGGCCCTATTCTTTTTTCACGATACCTGCTGCCACTTGGATCGATCATATCCAGGCATAAGCTATCGTTTCATTGTTACACAGATGATGTCCAGATCTACCTACCTTTGCAGCCAGACCATAGCAGCTCACAAGGTGTTCTAACCAAAAGTATTTCACATTAAGCAGTGGCTCAACCAGAATTTTCTTTATCTGAATGAGTCTAAGACAGAGTGTATAGTGTTTGGGGACACTGGATTGGCTGGCTTTGGCACCCTGACTTTACAGCTTAGTTCCACTGTTAGAAACCTTGGTGTTTACTTTGACAACAATTTCAATTTTAATAAACAAATAGATAATGTTGTTAAAACAGGTTTTTATCAGTTACGTCTGCTGGCCAAAGCCAAGCCATTTTTAACCCATCATAATCTCGAGGTAGCCATACATGCTTTAATTAGCTCCAGATTGGATTATTGCAATGCACTTCATGTTGATGTCACCCAATCGTCTCTGAATCACCTTCAGCTTGTCCAAAATGCTGCTGCATGCTTTTTAACTAACACTTCCAGACGTGAGCACATCACTCCAATCCTTTCTTCTCTTCACTGGTTACCAGTGCGTTTTAGAATTGATTTGAAACTTTTAATGGTTGTTTTTAAAGCCCTTAACGGCCTTGCCCTATCTTATTTATCAGAACTTTTAGCTGTTTGTGAACATGGCAGAGCGTTGTGGTCATCAAACCAGCTTCTGATAGACGTGCCCAGGTCGTGATATAAACACTGGGGTGATCGAGCTTTTTCTGTTGCAGCCCCCAAGTTCTCCCCCCAAGGAATAAACTCCCCCCCAGATATGCGTGTCATCACCGACCTGGGCCTCTTCAAATCAAAACTAAAAACATATTTATTCAGAATGGCCCAGTAGTGCTGTGACACTTTTTATTTTTTATTTTTTTATTCTTATTATTCTTTTTAATTCTTTATGCCTTTTATTCTTTTAAATCCTTGTATTTTTTATCTCTATTTGTAATTTTAATTTTATACTTGGTTTACTGTGTTTTTATTCATGTGTGTCTATAATGTTGATTACTATTTTTTGTAAAGCACTTTGGGCACCTGTGGGCTGTTGTAAAGGGCTATATAAATGAAATAAACTTACTTTTTTTATTATCAGATTTAATTATTATAATTTAATTATTATATATAATTACTGTAATTACCATTTTGTAACCACTTACATTTCCATGAGTCAATATAAAACTCCATGTGCGTAATGTGAAGGTGTGACACATGCAGCATTATTAATATCTATGTGTAACAATGAAAAGTCAAAGTGGATAATTGTCTGTTGTTCTATTTTTAAATGCTTATGAGAATGCATATTTCTTTTCATCTATCTATCTATCATGCCAGCATTTTGAGTTCCTATGAACTGTCACTGTCAGTATTAAAGGTTCAGTGTGTAATATTTAGTCACATTGAGTAAAGTTGAAGATAGTATGGGCCAGCACAAGAAGTGTTAAAACAATTTTTTCATAAAATTCTTGCTAAATTTGGCATCATGTGCCCAAGGGGGACATAAACAAAACTGTACTTTGCTTCTGTCTTGATTTTCTTCACTGGGTGGCATTACAATAAAATGACAATTTTTCATTTCTGTGCTTCTGTATACAGACATGATACTTGTGTGTGCAGCCTGAGCACCTCCTCACCTACTTCTACTAACCAAGTTGTATTGACAGGAGTGGTTGTTGTGAGTCATCATTTGGCCCAGTGAGGCATTACAGTGTACAGGCCTTTTTCCAGTTGTGGTCCATCTAAGGTAGCCTTGGGTATCCGATCTGGTAGCATTCTTAGTACATGTCCCAATCATCTAAGCTGCCATTTCTTGATTTCTTGGCAGACATTTATGCACCCAGTTTTCTGGTACAAGTCATCATTGGAGATTTTATGAGGCCAGTAGATATTGCAGATTTTTAGCAGACAGCAATTCTGGAAAATACAGACTTTGTTTATGTCCATTTTGACTATTTTCCAGCATTCCAAACCATATAGTAACAGATTTAACATTGGTGTTGTAAATACGCAGGTTGCTGAGTCAACAGATATGTAAATCAAATGACTGACTGTATGACGATGTATCACAGAATAACCTTTGTCTTTATTCAACCTTTATTTATACTTGAGAAGTCAGTGAGGGGTAACACTCATCTGCAATGATATCAAGTCAAATGTCAAATGAAAACAAGCCAAGAATGAATAATGGTACAAGTATTAATTTTAAGGAACTGCTGTATTTTGTTCCATGATTCAAGTGCAGTAAAAGTCGTTTCAGCGGGTCTGATAAAACCTCAATACAGAGTGATACACAGAGTCCAGACATTTGATTGTAGATGATCACCATAATCCAAGATTGAAAATCCATGAAATCCAGTTCAAACACTCTATATACATATAAATAAAAAATAAAAGAAAAGGTTAGTTTAATAAGTGATGCAGAAAGTAACTTCTGCATTAGTGTAGTGTATTGTTACGACCGGCTCAAAAGGACATAGAGTCAAATCCAAGAGTAGACAACAATTGCAAAATAATTAACTAATTTATTAATCAAAGATGCACCAACTTACACAAAGGAATGAGGTGTGGATGTCAGCAAAGTCAGAGTGTATGTGTGGATGAGTGATAAATGTGATGCATGAGTGTTGGATTGGCAGTAAATGAAAACAATGAAACAAACAGCATGGGGGAAGAGAGTCTCTCCAAGGTATTCTCAGGGGAAGCTTTTAAAAGGTGACCAGGATCTTTGAGCCCAGGTGCTCCAAGTCAGCCTAAGTGGAAGCCCCGCCCACCAATTACCTGCAAATGAAAAAGAAACCAGACAAACAGCAGGCCTGGGGTTCGTCACAGTAAGCACTCCTGATTTACATACATTACAATATAGTGCAGTGTACAGTAACAGTAGGCTGGTATGGACACTTACTTGCACATAATGACATTGTAACTCACCCTTTCTGAGCTGCACTCAAAGGGGACTCTGTACACTTGCTTCATGTGAATCCTATTGTGCTAAAGGACATGGTCGATGATAGAAAGGTTGATACTGCTGACTCCTTCAAAGTTTACATTGTCTTGAACAACTCTTTACTGTATTTCTCGCAGTCGAATAGCATTGTTTTGAAGGACCATATCAACAATGAGAGTCTCTTGCCGTTGGGAGAACTTAGTGTGTTTAATTTTGAGTTGCTGCAGCACTGTTGTCAATAGATGACAACAGTGCTGTATTTGTGTTTAATTTCTGCAGCCTGTGTTCACTATTTTGCAGCTCACGTGCATCACAGTGAGAGATGTGTTTTAGAGAGTGAGAATGTGTGTAGACTTTTGCAAAAAGTGTGTGAACTATGTGAACCAACTAAGCATTGTGTCAAAAAAGTAATTGATTTGATAAATGGGTTTATGCTACTGAGTGGTTGGTAGGTTTAGTAGCAATAGAGAAAAACTGTAAGATCTTTTATGTTGCTTATGCATTTCTAAAATTGACTTTAGTGTCAAGTGATACAAAAATGATTAATAAAATTATGGGGAATAAGTCATATAAAGGATTTTTCATTAGATGAATAATAATAATAATTATCAACTTGTCCATGGCTGCAAAGGACAGGTTATGTTGATGTATGTTATCTTTGATTAACACAATTGTTCACCATGTTGAAATGTTTTATCCAAGATAATACAAAATACTTGGAGATAACTTTTTTATTAAAATTACTTTTGACACACTTTTCATAAATTAATACTGTAAGCTTGTATGTGTTCAGTTGTGGCAGTGTACAGAGGTATAGTTCATTATACAACATTGGAAAATTGATGAAAAAATCCATTTCTTGTGTATTATATGTCCATTACATGTTTTGCTCTAGACTACATTCTCTTTATGATGGGAAATGTTAAATCTAGGACCTGTAAGAAATAAATAAGTGGAGTAAATAGAGTTTCAAAGTTTTTCTGAATTGCTAAAACACTAACCCCCATTCTCTGAACCAACCACTCAGTAGCGTAAACCCATTTATCAATCACTCTGGTTCACATAGTTAGACACTATTTGCAAATCTGTAGCACACTTTTTGCCAAACTCTATGGACATTCTCACTCTCTAAAACACGGCTCACCATGATTGACATGAGCTGCAAAATGGTGAACACAAGCTGCGGAAGTTAAACACAAATACAGCATCGTTGTCATCTATTAGAAACAGCAACTCAAAATTAAACACACTAAGTTCTCCCAATGGCAAGAGACTCTCATTGTTGATATGGTCCAACCAACAAACCACATGATATAAGCCAGTTCAGAGAGAACAGACACCAACAATGGATGGAAACAATCTGAGTGGCAGAGGAAGAGTACATGTGGTGGTGGTGGTGGTGGTGGAGGAGTACGAGAAATAAGTGGAACAAGAAATTTAATTTCTGCTGAAATTCGAGAAACTATAATTGATATTGTTCTTGTTCATGGAATGACCATGAGGAAAACACAACAAAGAGTGCAACTCAATTATGACATGCTAAATATATATACAATACATAAACAATAAACATTATGTTCTGCATGCGATGGATGCAGTGTTTACCATTTTTGCTGTGTCGTGTGTAATGACTGCTGTAGGGTCTACTGTAGGGTGACTGGCTCTGTGTGTGATCTGAAAGCATTATTTGCTTTTGAGTGCAGGTAAAATGATTTTGAGGCAATTGTTTGATTTTGCCAGAAGAGTGAGAAGCTTTGTGAATGTAGTTTGGAGTTTTGTTTTGTGTGTATAGTTTTGAGAAAAGTGAAAATCTTTCAAAAACTGTGTCTTAATGACTGTGAAAAACTGTAATATGGAGTGTGATACTGCTCTGGTTGTGGACGGTGACTAAATCTAACTAAACAAGAAAAGTGATTTAAATGTTTGCTCAACAAACAAATGCCAGTGATGGTAACAGCAAAGTACTTGTTATGCAAAGTAATTATCTGTTTGAGCCTGTACATTTTCACAATTATATTTCAGTTTTCATCTCTAAAAATGTTTCACAGGTACATACACAGTGACAAAAAAAAAAGTATTCAGTAAGTGGTAAAAGAGGTATGTGTAATCTACACTGAGATCAATGAAAATGCAACACTGTTTCTTCCTCATCTAATATCCAGACCAATTTTATTGCGCCCAGGACAAGGCTAATCATTCACAGAGCCCAGTCAGTCATGTCATTGACGCAACCTTGTGACAGTGACATTACAGCCCAAATGGCGGCAACTTCACGACAAAAAAAAATCAGGCAAAAGCTAGCCTTTTTTGTGGGTCTTGTCATAAGACTCATCCACATCACATGAGATGAAACCAAGTGTAAAGCAGTGAGCTGTGTTTACAATGAAACAGAGTGTAAAGCACATAACTTGCATTCAGTTTGGCACACTTCATAAATGCACTGGCTATAGGTGTTAATGGTTTCAGAGACAGTGTTTCAAGAATCAGTTGATGAAAAACTGGAAATACATGAAGAAAAAAGTTGCTTAACAGTTCAGTAAAGTGAAATGTATTTTGGACGGAGTTCCATCTGATGTTACTTGTGTAACTCAAGTTGGTGTGACAGAGCTTCAGTACATAACAATGACTTCAAAGTCGTATTAATTAACCTCTGCCAAGAAAGTTATGTGATCACATGCATTGTCTGTTAGTCAGCATGATTACACTAAAGCTGCTGCATGGATTTTTATGCAAATTAATGGAAGGATGAACATGTTAAATTTTGGAGTAGGCACAGAAAAACAGATGGATTTTCTGTATATGGGGTTTGGGTGAATTAGTTGACTGTGCGACATTAGTGGAGGTATGTGCTCTCAAAGTGCCCTTTTCATTGTTATCTTTTGGAATTTTTTTGTTTGGTCTCAGTCACAAAGTAGCAAGAAAGAAAAGAAAATAACTTCCTCAATGTAAAACACAGCTACTTTTTAAGTTTAGAAAGTTTCCTTTTCTGCAAAAGATTACGGCTACTCATTGTAATGTTTTCTCTCACGTGTGAATCATCCTGTACACAGCCAGTATGGGCACTCTTGAAGGCACATGCACAATACTCACAAATATAGTCCCTTTGATCTGAAAGAGATGACAATGTTTAACAGGATACCCATCTAAACACTTTAAATAAACATCTGTGACATGACATGGTGCAGCAGCTGCTTCTGCAGACAAAACAAGCAGCCACATGAAGGGTGATCACACACATATTCCTTCTTCAGCATGTGCTGGTATTTTATATGGTGCTGAAATTAAAATGTGGGAGAAGAACAGCAGGTTTCAGGCACCCACACCCACCCTCTAAAACATTGCACCTTAGGACAGGCTCATCCAATAGTACACAATAATCTATTTAACTGCTATGCTTATATTTTAGCCTTTCTTCAGGGTAATTTGCAGACAGTGGAAATATTAGGGTGTTGTCATGGTAACATTTGACAGACTTGTAGGTAGCATGGTTCAGTTAAGACAGTACCACAGCCTTCTATTTCACAGCAGACATACAGTACTGCACTGGTGGCTTCTTCCTGTATGACATGAAGAGAGGGGTTTTTTATTCATGCTCTATTCAAATAAGACTACAGGAAATAAAATAAATTTAAAAAGACTTGTACCGCTGTTTTAGGTGGCGAGGGGCTTTGTCAGCTTTTGGTTGTCTTATGTGGTCTAAAATAAAAACAAATCCAGTATGTTAGTGTTAACAGCACCAAAAAACAGTTTATTCTCTAGAGTTTCATTTGTTCATTACAACCAAACAAAAAGAGGTTGCTGGGTTCAGGTAGCTACGATTCAGAAAACCAGAATGACACACTTAAGGATTTACTATTTGACATCTGCTATGTCAGGTTTTTCCTGTGTTCCTAATTTTACCATGGTGATTATATACTGTGTTTCCAGTCCAACTGTTTTTATTTTTGTGTGACACAGATTGCAAACCTAATGATTTTAACCAGCACACATTTCCTTTTTTCAAGTGTCCACCTAACATTTACATCACTATGTAAGACTCATGGCATTAAATATATAATAACATGTAATAAATGTCATACTATTAATCTAGCTTTATATAATTTATATCCTGAGTGGAATCTATTTGTATCTTTAATTTGTTTCATGAGAGGGAAGCTTTTGTTATAGGGACAATATATGTTTATGCAGGATATATACTATATCTACTAGTGTTGTCAAAAATATTGATTCTACATATTAATTAAATAGTTTCAAAGCCAAAACTAATCCCCCTCAACTATCAGGAATAAATAATATGATAGCAGAGTTTCAGTTGATATGAAAATACTTTGAATATGATCAGAAGTACATGAAATAGATATTGTTGACCTTAATATACAGGACTACTAACTTAGCATATTTTTTTAACAATAAATGCTTGAATTAATGATTTAAGACTAGTTAAATATATAATGTAGTTATTTTCAAGGCATGTTCTAAAGATCAGGAAGAATTTAAGAGGAATATTTTAAAAAGGTTTAGGGCTGAATCCACAAAAGGATTGTCGGCTTATGTGGACACAAAACCAGTGCAAATGCAATTGAACTTCAATCACTCTGTAGAAAATTATGGCTCAATTGCTCCCATCTAAGTAAATAACTGCTAATTGTTTTGGAATTATTTTAGGGACTGAGTGAGAATAAGTGAATGAAAAGTTTATTTCCTTTATTTCCTGTCCACATCTAAATTTAATGAAAAATCACATAAAATTTTTATTTTTTATTTTTAAAATCTTGAACGGCAGAGTCGAAACTGTGAGGGGACCACGTGAGCACAGACTGCTGCATGTTAAAAACATTTCAGAAACATATTTTATCATTTTGGTCTGCTTTGAAAAGTCCAGTCTAGCATATGTGGTAGAAATTTTGCTTGGTGAGATGCTGAAATAAAGATAGAGAGACACATCTCTCTATCTTTATTTCTGTGGTTTAATTCCTTAAGGAATGGTCAGATAAGCATACAGAATGTGGGGCAGTCTGCAGAGTATGAGACAAAAGGCAAGAGGGCTCAGGCCTTTTTGTAGGCTGCTGAGATGATGCAAAGGGAGTGCATTATTCAGATAACAGTTGTAGGCTACCTACGTCTGACGACTGTTTGTGCTGAGGAGTAACAAGTATAGGCTGATACAAAGAAGTAAAAATAAATGTCATGGTCACAGAGACAATGAAGAGAGACAAGAGGCCATTGATGAGCTAAAGAAACAGTATCACATCTAATCAACGCAGAGCAAACTGTACTTTTCCCACAACATGAAAAAGATGGATATTCGTAATAACAGTAACGTGTTGGCAATACTCTGTGTGTTGGTCCATATTAAAGCTGCTCGGTTTGGTTTTGGGACTTCCACAGTTTCACACATGTGATACAGTGCAGTCTTCTCCCTCTGTTAATGCTTAGGTATGAAATATCATTCCTGTTTTCCAGGTTTGTTGTATTCACTCTCTCTTTTAGTGACTCCTCCACTAAAGGGAACATAACAAATATCCCGTCATAAGACCCAACATGCAGCATTAATTTGAGCTCTTAAAGAGTCTACAGGTCCTCTTTCACAAGTATAACAACTATAATGTCTAATGTACACATAGTGGTGGAATGTGATTGCATTTACTTAAGCTCTATACTGTAAATGCCATTAGTTTTATAGAGAGTATTTCTGTACACAATTTTAATTAAATGACTGCAACAGTTACTTTAGAAATGATGGTTTTACTTAAAAACATGCATCGAACCATCTTGTATCTGTGTCTTTGGTGAATGGTTCATCAGCAGGACGGTTCGCTGAGGAGTGATTTCCTGTTTCTATTTTCACATGGTTTCTTCACTGCCCGTCCCTTTTGCAGATTAGCAGCAGATCCTGTCCCATTCATTCCAATGGAACAAGTGAACATGAACACAGATTACAACTTATTGGACCCATTTTTCACAAGCCACATATTTTCTGAACATTCCGACATTAAAATTACATTTTTAAGACACACAGATCGGGAGAAAACTGACTTTGTTTGAGGCCTGTCTGTTTGTGCAACACAAATCTCATCTAAAGGAGGTAAAAACAAGTGGGAAAATAAAGCAAAGAATTATGATAAAATAATGTTAGTTACCAGTGTATTATTATTTAATTTAGTTCTTATTAAGCTATATTCTTCCATTCACATGACATTCTCAACCCTTCTGATCATGCTGACTTAGGAACAGGATGGGTACCGTTTCAGACCATTGGTTCAGAGTACGCAGCACCTTGTATAGAGAACCATTGGTGAAACTTGCCAAGCTAATGCTAACTTCCTGAAAATACTATAACACTGTCAAATTAAATGCCACCAAGTAATTTCAGCTACGTAATAAATGTTAACACATGCAGTTATGTTTAATAACAGTATTGTCAACTCAATGTATAAACACATGCCGGTAGCTGGGCTAATTAGTAGGCTAGCTAACACACCATGTAATCCAATACAAATTAATGCTAACATTAGCTAATGTATCTAAGTTAAGTTAACACACCCTGTATTGTACAGTAATTAAGTACTGTTAAACTTCATGACAGAATCATTTGATGGTCTTAACTTCTTAAACACGACTGTCTGTCAGAAAAAAAAAAAAAAAATTCAATAAACAGGAGCTCTGAATGGCCGACACAACAGCCAAGCTAGCTGTCAATCAAAGCACACACAGTAGACACAGATGACACTCACCTGTCAATCATAGCAGCCACGTGTTTAATTATGCAGAAATTTAAAACTTAATATAATTGAAACAGGTGAATTATACAAATTCACATTACAAATTAACTATAGAGACCTAAACAGCTTTTTGTACCAGGCTGGAAACATGTTTATTTCTGCCTGCATATATTGTCACATAAATTAATCATTTACCTCCCTACATCCACTCCTTTTCTTTCCATTAGCTGGACATCTTCCTTGAATTAATTTATTGAGCTGACTTACAATATGTGAACAGTCTATGGTCTTATACATCAAATAAGGAGCAATTTACGTGATTCCACCTTCTTACAAATATTATATCTATAGATAGATAGAGGGGAGATTAGAGGATATCCAGCAGGAGAATGTTACCCTCCACCATACGACAGACTGGCTGCGATCTGAAGCAGAAAGACCTGAGACGAAGGGTATCTGAAGATAGCTGACAACCATCTGAGCTTGAGCTGAGAAAAATGGCAGGAGGAGAGGTCACAGCTCCTGAAACAGCTTGAGGATTAAGAAGAAAGAGAGCAAAATTGAAGCTCTCTCTGATAAAATGGCAGAGTAAAGATTTCAGGCCATCCTAGTAAAACCCTTAACCCCGCACCCCCTAACCTTGAATTCTACACATCTTGCCGTCCGTGGAAAGGGGACCTCTCTTTGAATTTCCATAGGTTTCTTCCAGTGATCTAACGTTCATGGGTGGCTTTCCTCGTTTTCATAGAGAGCTTGGTCTGGCCCCTCTAAATGTCTTTGGCAATGTAAAAATGAAACAAAAACATAATGACAATGTTATCCCTTTGTTGTTTGATAAGTGACAACTGTTCAGACTCGGTGCTGTAGAAAAAAAATTTTAATTGGAGGAAATGCCAACTGCTGTTGTTGGAAATTCTGGACCAATGTCGATATCAATGTTGTTGTTGTTGTTCCCTTTGTACCAGGGAAACAAAGAAATGTTGATAATAATAAACTAAACAGTTTTAAAGGGTTTTTAGGTCTTCATGACAGTATCTTGGAATGGACATAAATTCCATAATAAGAATTTGAGTCAATGAAAGACAAGGCTTCTATAATACAGTATTTTTAAATGGTCTTCTCAAAATGGATATAATGCATGCTATACATACATATATACATATAAAATATCAAACTAATTGCTGACTAATGTGGTTTGGGGCTTGGAGCAAGTGATGACTTTTATTTCAGAAATGTGGACGTTTGTCTGAAGAATGAGCTGTTTGTGGAGACAGTCAGAAGCACAGCTTAATATTTGTGTTCAGTCAGGTTTAATCTGTCCCTCAAACATGAGTTACTAGTAATATATGAAACAACAGTGGTGGAACGTAACTGAGTAGCTACACTTACTGCACTACTGTACATAAGGAGCTACATATTTGAGGAAATTGCACTTCACATGGGTATTTCCATTTTGTGCAGCTTTATACTTCTACTCTTCTACATCTCAGAGTAAATACTGTACTTTTTTGTCTGACAGCATCAGTTCCCTTTCAGGTGACGATTTGACACAATGGATAGTATGTGTTGTGTTGTATTTTAAACTTAAACACATTTGTGTTTCCGCTAAACTTCTTATGTTTAATGTACAAATCTTCAGATTATTCTGCATGCAACCAAAAATCAAAGATTAGAGAAAAAGGTGACAGAGTGAAAACAGAATCAGACACAAGAATTTAAGTTCAGATTTGCCAAAGCAAATTAGCGAGGCCGCAATCCGCAAAAAGCACCGGAGGGAGTGGCCAAATTTTGTGGCTGATCTACTAACGATATGCAAAATTATGAACACAGACGCAGTCATTTCTGAAGGACATTGATATAATGAAGTCATATATATACGAGTTTTGAAAATATGCTTTTACATGTTGCTGCTAATACTTCTAATAACTTGCTGCCGAGACACATACTCACCCAGGTCTGCATGCATGACTTATGAAAGCTGTTGTGGTGACTATGTAAATAGAAAGTCCAACTACACTCATCGTCATCATAACTTTCTCTCTCCACAGTCTGTTCAGAGCTGCTGAAAACGTCTCTGCAGCTTCAACATGACCAGACTTATAGTGATTTCCACATCTAGGTGTAAACCTTTCCATGCCTTTTAATACTTTTTCACCTTGCTTGTGAAGAACGAGGTGAAATATGCTGAGGTAACAGGCATTTTGGTGACGCGTATCATGAGACAAATGACTCAAAAATATGCGTGTGATTTACAAAGCACCTGCAAAGGGTGGAATTCACTGCAACCTGCGCTGCCAAGCAGATGCAAATGTTGCGCATCTGTCATTGTGTCAAAATCCACCCCTTTCTATGCAGATACATGCGAATAAGCCCCGGTGCAGAAAGAGTCTAATTCTCTAAAGACCAGCACAATTTGCTACACCCAGTTCTGCTGATGCAAATACCACCTGCTGAACCACCTGAAAGCTGGTGTAAACTGTGCTTAAACTCACCTCTGACTCACTGTCTCTTTCTGTGTGTCCAGAACTTCAAGTTTGTGAGGCTTGACTGATGTTGAATAAATATTTAATGATGTCAAGCATGAAAGGTCAAATATTGGAAGGATCAGGTCGGTATTCAATTCAATTCAATTCAATTCAATTTTATTTATATAGCCCAATATCACAAATCAAGATTTGCCTCAAAGGGCT
>JAPQRN010000548.1:0-13047 GCA_037367275.1 Coranthus polyacanthus | reverse complement strand
ATATATATATATATACTGGTAGTTACACCTTAAGCTGTTGTCAGTTGCAATTAATTTGTGTTACACCTTTTGTGTAACACAACCTCAAGTAGCGTGACTTGAGTAACGTAATGAACTGGTAGTTAAACCTTTTATATGTAACTGGTAGTTACACCTTAAGCTGTTGTCAGTTGCAATTAATTTGTGTTACACCTAAAAGGTGTAACTACCAGTTCACTATCATTACTTTACTCAAGTCATGCTACTTGAGTCCAGACTGTCCAGCTGTTGCTTGGGTTGCTATAAAATTTGATGCAGACTGATATAACATCGGGCAGACTTGAAGTTATGGTTTTTGCAAAATTTGCAATTTAAACATCTGTATCGTAAGCACTAAGTTACTACTGAGGCAAAAATGATTACTTTTAGTTAAAAATAAATCTCAATGTAGATATGTACTGCATGAGTTGTCTTGAGACGTGACAATCACATAAACTGAGACACAGAGAGTTACATTAAAGGTGCATCTGCTGCAGTTGCCTAACACAACTTGAGTTGTGTTGGGGTTCTGTGTGGCCAACCGGTTCTCGCTATCGCGTAAATTAAACAGTTGCACCTATGAGAGGGACAGACTGAAAAAAGGTGGGCTGCAATGATCGTAGATATCTAGCCAGCTGTCTGCAAATATTAGACTGATGTCAAAGAACACAAATAGCACTAGTAGATCTATTCTTGTGCAGACTTTCAGTTCTTTTTTTAAAACCAGATCCACTAATAAAGTGGAGCTTGTGCTCTACTTGGTGAAATCCCCTTGAAAGACTGTAAATGGGATAGCCTGTATTATTTGAATATACATAATTATGACAGTGTCGTGTGTGGTTTAGGTTTTGCATTTTTTGCTGTAAAGGCTTTTATAATGTTTGTAGGATTTCTGCATTTTGAAGAAAAACAATTATTTAAATCATTAATTGTTCCCAGCCCTACAGACAATGAGTATTGGACTATATATTTAGCTAATTATGTATTGCCAGGATTGATTACAGAGAACCTCAGCATAAATCACCCAGTTAGTGTAACGTATGCTATACTACACTATGACACTGGTGTAGTATATTTAATTTCAGGTGTTGGTTGACATTTTCTTGCCACCAGTATCATTTTATCTTCCAACTCACCACAACGTAAGACTTACATTAACTATTAATAGTTAAAAAAAATAAAATAATAGGTGGTTGTATTGTATCCTGCTGCTGATCATATCAGTATATGGTGTCACAGTAATGTTTCTTCAGCAGTTACTGATGCATGTGGCAGAAAAGACAATGATTCCTGTCCTTCAGCGTCATACTACTGTTTTAAGTAATTAATATCATCTTACTACATCACGGCAATATGCAGGCAAAGGCATGTTCCAGGGATTCATTGAAAACTTGTCTGACCTTATTTGTAGTGGCACTGCAGCATTTTTATGCTCTGCCAAGTTGTCCATTAATAACTCTGCATTCCAATTTAAGAGACCAAGCACAGTAGTGCTGGCTTTGTCCCCTGTTATGGTTAGAATACACAGGTCAATCAGTGTTTGGGAGGCTCTACTGTACTGGGATGACTCATTTTACTTTATAAAAGTCTGTGTTTATATATATAAATAAAAAAAAAAGTTTATAGTCATAGTTTGCTTCTAAGGCCAGCTAGTTCTAAACACATTTCCCAATATTATGTCTTAATATTTTTCAGTTTGCTGGCCACTTGTATTGTAAATACAATGCATCAGTATTTTTGAGTGAATGTATTTGTGGAATGTAGATGAGTTCACTGCTTCAGATGGTAACAGCAGTGTCCCGTAAGTTTGCTGATTTGAGCTGAATGTCAATGTTGTTCGGACAAAAGTTGAAAAAAGTAATAATTTTAACATATGCACCACAACATATTTCTGTAACCTCCTAAATGTGTATATTTCTTAAATATTTTAAACCTCTGTAATGGTTTTGACATAACATCACTACAGGTCAGTAAATGTTGATGAAACCCCCTTATTTAAATTTTTTTTTTTACCAGTCCTATTCACTGTTATATCAGGCTCTTCATATAGACTTGCTGTGAGTGTGTGTGCGGTGTCGTCACTAAACGGTGTTGAAATCATACAGATGGCTAATTTGTTGTAATCCTCAGTCCAAACGAACAGCAAAGGAAGCTTAGTGTGGTACGTGTGGCACGCCTGCAGAAAGAAGCAAAGGGACATTCTTTCTGTTGTGATTGTATTAGCCATCCTGTGGTCATTGGATTACGGGTGGCTGTTTGTCGCCTGTAGTGCCATTTCAGCAATGCGGGCCCTCATGTGGGGCCTCGTTTGCAAAGAGTTACATATGCTTGAGCTGCACTTTCTTTTTTCTGTGCCACGTTCCACTGTTTATTTCACTGAGAGGATTAACAGCGTGGCTAGTGAGTTCATTTCACCTTTTCCTCAGTTGCTTTGTGTTGTCCACATGTGGACACTTATGTGGCTCAATGCAATGTTTCCCTGTAGTTTTCAATAAGATAACAAAATTAAAAATATGCATACACTTGCTTTGGCTTGTTTTGATGATGAGTACTTAGCGTTTAGTGTTATCCTGCATTAACAAATTAAAAACCTGCTTTATGAAGGCCAATATTACTGTAATGAAATCTGAGCTGTTTGTGTTAATAGTTGATGTATAACACTGCATGACTCATTACCTAATGTTGTGCTTTACCTTTGCACAAGCTAGCATTGCGGTGTTGGAACATGACTGTTGTAAGACTGCATGCACCTTGAGATCAAATGATAATGCCCTTTGAATCTGTTCCATTTATAGAGTCCCTGTTGTAAACTGCTAATATTAAGCACGTTTTTCCATGATCCTCCCCTTCTTATAAGATGTTGTATTATAATATATGAATTTCTTCCCACAGTACATCTTCGGGGAATTCAGCCCTGATGAGATAAACCAGTTTTTTGTGACTCCACGATGTTATGTCGAGGTAAGGAACTGAATTTGACAGCAATACCAGTATGTACTGGAACCCTCTGCTAGTCAGCAGGATCCTGTTCAGGGTTTCCGTGAGTTTTCTGGAGGGCTTAGGTGCTGAATGGGGGGGGGGTCGCTTAGTGGTGGAGTTTAAAACATTTCTAAAAACATGTATTTCTGGAAACTATGCATTTTCCATTGCAATATTCATGTATGAGATAGAAGAAATAGAAAACAAACGTGCTTACAGATGTAGTAAACACAATTTCCTGAAGTAATCACTCACATTGTCCTAACTGTACAAAGTTCCATTGGTAGAAGAAGTCAGTAAAGACATCTGGTAACTCCCCCAGTAGAGCGCATACAACACACCGCAGCTGCCCAGGTTCGATTCCGGCCTGGGCTGCATATCACCCCGTCTCTTTTCTCCTGCATGTCCGTCCGGTCTTATCTCCACCGCGTATTTGTCAAATACAGAGAAAAAATACAAAAGACAGAAACCTCTGTAGGTTAAACGACAGACTCTAAAGAATCACTGTAAATGGACTTAAACACTTGAAAACCTAGAAACATTATTATTACATGCAGTCCAAAAAATTACTAAGATTTTTTTTCAATCTACTATGTAATTATATTTACTTCATCTGGTCCTGAGATACGTACCACTTGTTATTACAATGTCTGATTTTTCTTTTGCCTCTTCACAGCTTCCTCCGTTCAACGACAAAGTCCCATGCGTCAGTCAGTCTTCTGGTATGTACATTTTACAGACGCTAGATATATTTTTTCTTGAAAGTGTATTGGTATCTTAATATCCTCTGGAGCACATTATTTTTATGCTTGTATTTGATATTAGTAGTTTCTTACCCAAAGTCTCTCACGTGTAAGATTAAATCAGCGTTTTTTGATTTGTTTTGCTAAATATATATTCATACATATACAGAATATACTGCCAGTTGTAAGACACAGATCCCACTTTTTTGTTATTTTTAAGAACTCATCAGCTGTTTTTCATATTTTAAATCTCAAGCCACCAAATAATAAATGTATTAGCAGCCGCCTTTCACTGAAATAGTATCCATATGCACATGACATTTTCCTTAACTTGATTTGTATTGATTATTTAGGAAGTTACTGCACTCCTGCTGTACCTTATATAATGGAGTCAATGGGACTGCAGGTTTGCGGTGAGTTGAGGAGTTCAACACCCTGTGGCTTGACTAGCTGTTTGCTGTTAAACTGAAAATCCAGGTTTCAAAAACTGGTGGCTTTCTAAACCTTGCTCCTGTATTCTTTTTCTTGCCTGTTGGTTAAAATCTGTAGAGCTTTGCATGTTCAAGATACTGTTGAGTATCTTATCCTCTCTTGCATATAATGCATTTTTCACCACTGCAGGGCTCCAGTAAATTAAAATGAAGTTGAGGTTTTGTATGATTTTAACAATCACAGCTTGTTTACTAAGGGCATAGCAATGGTTTTATGTGATTGCTAACATGTGTGTAACTATTAAGCCATACATCGTCAAGGTTTACGGCTGAATGCATTTTACAGTCATGAAGTGTGTTTTCAGTAACACTAACAGAGGGCATTCTAATCCCTGTAGAGGACGTAACAGTGTCGTCTTCATAATCTCTTAACCCTTGCAGACCATCAGGGTTTACTGGTGGTGGTGACCAGTGTGTCATGACAAAAGGCATCTGGATGATTTTTCTCTGATTTGCACTTACTAATGTCTTTCTCTTTGTTCACATTTTCACTTTGTGCCTCTCACTGCATAATAACTTATTATTTAATCTGCAATGCAACACTTGAACCTAAACGATGAGATACTTTTGTTTTGTCAGTGTACACTGTTGTTTTTACATTTCTGAAACTGTTACATCACACAAATCTAAAAGTTATTCAGAAAGTTAACACACGTCATTTAAACATTCTCAGTGTGCAGTGTTTTGTAAAAGTTCATATGTCAGTGTTATTTGCAAAGAAAACTTGAGTACAGTTTACATTAAAAAGACTAAATATTGCATTTTGACGACAGAGAAGAGTTTTACTCTTATTTTAGCCTTAACAATGCAGTGTGGTTCATTAACAAAGCAAAATAGTTTTTCATAGTATACTGTAAAATGTATTTTAAAATGTACCCTTGTATAGTGGCAAGCAGGGTTTGGTTAGTTATTTAAATGATCCTGGTTAAATTAAAATAATAGAATGAAGTTATTCCCAATCACACATTTTTATTGAGAAACAGAACAAACAGAGTGCTTCATTGACTCTAAGTTCCATTTTACATTCGCAAGAGTTCAATAAGTAAGAAATAACTGGGTGAGTAGGAGAGGATGGGCAGTGAAGGATTAGGCCTCACGGGACTCAAATGTGAAAAAAATAGGTGTAGTAATTAATAGCAATATAAAAGGATCCAATTAGATGGCCACCCACCCTAAGTCTATATTGTCATCTTCTGCATATGGAAAAGTCTTATACATTGAGTCATCTGACTGCTGGATTTAATAGTAGTATTCCTGGAACTCACATAGGCCCAGAAGGAATGTAGTTTAGGCAGGCATAGACACAATAGTAGTTGTTGCACTAAAAATAGGTCCAGAAGGACATTTGTCCTTTTATTATGTCTGATCCTGTCAGAGTGCTCCCACCAGCCCTTTAGGACGATGGCTCACAAGTTCAGAAATACCACACTCTGGGTTTGTACATAATGAGGTTTAGGCTGTATTTAAGAGCATGACTTTGTGTGTCTAATTGATTGAAATGTTATCTGCAGCAGAAGACTATCAGCGCATTGAGTTTGGCGTTGACGAGGTGATGGATTCTAAGCCTGTTGGAGTCAACGATCCTTTATACAAGGTATCGAGCACTCTGAACCCCCAGGCTCCAGAGTTCATCCTGGGATGCCAGCCTGCCCAGAAGGCCCAACAGACAGCTCCTCCTGTAGCTGATGTCCCTGATGGAACCCACTTCAACTCGCTGGACGGCCCTGACTCAGAGACCTCAGCCCTGGACAATCATCAGGCCTGCCAGGACATGGACGGAGTCCCTGGCAGCCTCGGACAGCGAGAGAGGAAGAAAAAGAAAAAGCGACCGCCAGGGTACTACAACTACCTGGACCCGTCAACTGGCAACAACAGCAGCAGTGCAGCAGATGGGACACCTGTGACAGCACTGGTGAACGGACATGCACTTGGTGCCCCACACCACAGTGCTGAGGAAGCGGACAGTAAGGTGTTGTCAGGGGCTGAACTGGCTGGCCCTGCTTCTGTCTCCACAGTAACATCAGCGGCTGCAGTGGCAGCAGTCAAGTTAGCCCCCACACCCACTTCCAATCAGAGGACTTGTGATAGCCCTGATGACTCTTCTTTGGACTTAACGAGTGGAGCTGCCTCTTTATCAGATGGCAGCATTGCAACTTGCTCCTCTTCATCCTCCTCTCAAAGCAGAGGGATGACAGAGGGGCCGAGGACTGCAGATCAGCAGCCAGACCATTTGGCTCCACAGAGCCCTGAACTTTCAGATACTCCACACAGCCCCCGCTCCAAATCACCACTTCCTCTTTCAGCTGCTGCGGACACCCCTCCTGTCACCACTTCTGTCATGACTACTGAACTGGAGGGGAGGGAAGTCGGAGACAGTGGGGTGGCCAACGGGCTAGCAGAGCCTGACACTCCTGTCGGTGCAGATGGACATAAAGAGGACTGTGAGAGTGGGGAGCAGGCTCAGCAGGTCTCCACAGACTCTGCTTCTCAGCCAGCAGTGACAGACCAGGCCCATTCGCCTGCGACTCCAGCCGCACCTACTGCCAACCTCCCCAAATCCTGGGCTAGCCTTTTCCACAACTCCAAGCCTCTGCCTGGGGGCCCTCAGGCCTTTGTGGAGGTAAAGAATGTTGTGGAAGTGGTGGCCCCCTCCCTTGCTACGCCAGAGCAGCTAGAGAAAGTTGGGGAGGTCAAAGAAGGCCCTGTCCACGTATCAGAGGATCCTATGGCCCCTAAACTTGCAGGTATAATTTAAAGATGGTGATACTGTTAAAATAATATCCTCCATCTGAATTTTTCTTCTGTGCAGTGCCTCCTATTCCCTCTCCCTCCACTCGGTGGCAATGTTGGAACACTATCCACATACTTTGGTTCTAGTTTTTAAACATTAGATGTTAGAGGATAGGGGTATAGGTAAGGGACAATATAAAAGTGGCCAAATTTGATATATTGCAGCTTTGATGCTCATTAAGATGAAGCTGCTTAATTTGCTTTTTAAGCCATTGCACCAAGCAAACAGTTCAGATATGTCACATTCATGTTTGGGAAATGAACACTAGATGGTGGTGCTACATCCAGAATAGCTGTCAGATATTAAATCACTGGTCACATTTGTATAACCCACTTTAACTTGTTACCATGTTTCTAGTTCCAGTGTACTTCTTGAGTGAAGGAATGCTCCCCTCCCAAAATTAGAAGATGAGCATATCATTTCAGCTCTCTAGGTGTTGTAAGGATTTTAAGGAAGTCTGTGTAATCGAGTTTAGGCCTCCCCTTTGGACAATAATAAGCAACACATGATTTGCGTTAATGTAAAATAAAAGGAATGTGTGTGTGTGTTGTTTTAAAGAAGAGGAATTAGTTTTAAGATAAAATTTCAACCTGCGGTAAGATTGTTACATTATTTCAAGGGGCATATTTGATACCAAGATATGTGAACTGCCATGCTTCCCATTTATAGCCACAGATTAGGTAGAATTTGGTTATGAAGATCATTCATCTGCTGTTACTACAAAGAGTCAAACCACTGATTATCTCATTTCTTGGTGGCTAGAGAAACTCTTACTTTTGCCGTTAACAGAAACATCGAGTCAGCAGAAGTAAAGCTTTCACTGTATTTCAGCCAAAAGAGGAGAAAAGGATTTCTTCAAACATCTCATTGATCAGGTCAAGCTAGAAACTAAATTGAAGCCAAACACTTGTGGCTTGGCTTCATGTCGAGAACGATTGGTTGAGAGTACAACAGCAAGTTCAGTTGAGTGTCATATGAGAGGACTTTTGGTTTCATTCATTTAAGAACTTGGAAATGCATACAAGATGCAAACTATTTTACTGTGCCAAGTAAATCTTGTTTTCCCTCACACCAGGGCTTTTCTCCTTAAAAAGCAATATGTGGTGTTTGACTTTGTTTGTTTAGATAAACCAGATTATGCTGCAGGTTGCTGTGCAGTTAAGTTCTCTCAGAAGTTTATGGAAAGAAACCAGGGAGTTGTTTGTGTCTACTCTGCTTTTCAACATAAACCTGTTTGTTTCTGAGGTCCCCAGTTATTTTGCAAAGTTCCCCAAAACAGTGTTTTTTTCTTTTTAGTTAAAAAAATGTTACTTTGCTTATAAAGTGGGAAAACTTGTGCCTGTATTTGTATCTTGACATTGTTTCCTGAGCTTGACAAGCACCAGTCCCTAACTATTTATTACATTAGAGGCACTGAGATGATAAATACTGAGAATCACATGTGGGCCTTATTCACCCCATAGACATTTTTCTTTGACACTGAACGGTTTAATATAAATTGACTGTAGATGACACTCGATGACAGGCATATGAAAAAGTCACCTGCTGTTTTTGCAATTTTACATTTGATACCCCAAAGTTTTTATTGCAGGCTATTTATTTGATCTGTTAAGTCTTGACAGCCTCAGACCTGCTGTTTGTACAGTCTGTAAAACTGGTTGGATTCATTGAAAGAGAAAAATGCAATAAGCCTTAGCATTGACAATTGCACACTGTATGAGGAAGTACATTGCCCCAAGTGTTCTCTGTATCTTTAATTTCTGCATAAATACTTTGTCTGCTTTGCTCTACAACCTCAGGATATATTTAATAACAGTTTTATGAAATCTCAGCACTGGCATGACAAATAGGTCTTAATTAACAGTGCTTCATATGCTTACAAAAGAGAAATGGATCAGTTTGAACCTGTTGCTCTCTCAGTGTAAATGGAGCTCAGGAATCATCCTGCCAGTGACCGACTTGTATGGATAAACTAGTGTGTTTGCCATGGATGAACTATTTACATATGATATAAATATAAGATTTGTTTGTGAGCTCAGGCTGAAAATGCACAAACCTTAACATACGTTTATGTTGATTATGTTGTCTGATGTGGATATAAAGTCGTGAATCTCAGCACAGCAACAAGGGGCAGTTCAATCTTGTTAATGACTGTTTAATTTATTTTTGTTTTCTGTTTTCACAAATCTGTTGTGTGAGTCTGTGTCCACGTTACCATGGGAACTGTGTTTCAGTGACAGCCTCCCTTCCTAGGCGTGGTACAGAAAGGTCTTGCTTTAAATCACACAGTCACTTGTGCTCTTGTCACAAGTGACATGATTGGAAGAAGGGACATTTGTTTAAGTACAACTGTGCTTTTCTTCTGACCCATGCATCATCGTTTCATGTTAGAGTCGGCACCCATGTCACTGTGCTGACATGAGTTTTCATTGTTTGTTGCAGTTACACAGGGCCGCCTTTTTAAGAACATTGTGTTTGTTTGAATCCCCAGAACTTATTGAGAATGTGAAGTTGATACATAAACCAGTGTCTTTGCAGCCGAGAGGACTGATCAACAAGGGAAACTGGTGCTATATCAACGCTGTATCCTTTTACCCAGAAGACATTTACATGTTTAGCAGTTTTGCTTGTAGAATAACAAGATTTGAGTCTGTATGCTTTGTCATGTCATGAAATTCAGCTCTGCTTTGACAACTCGTGGAGAGCAAGGAAAATGCTGAAATCATCTTTAAGCTATCAATGATTAATGTTGTTGCTCTTTGGATTTTACTGCCCTTTGATTTGGCTGGAGAAAACAAATGACCAAATTCAAAATTATTTTTTAACTTATTTAAAGCGGTGAAATGAGACCAGGGATTCTGACTGTATTTATCCAGAGGTAACGGGTATTACAGCAGCTTGCTGTGTCGCTCTTCCGCACACTTGTTGTCCTCCCTGACTCTGAAAACTCAGACCCTACAGGCCCTGATTGCTTGCCCTCCCATGTATCACCTGATGAAGTCCATTCCTCTGCATAATGAAACGCAGAGACCCTGTACCTCCACACCCATGATAGACAACTTGTAAGTAGCGTTTCTTTAAGCAGACGTTTGTATGCTGTGTGAAAATATATTTTGCTCAGTCAAGTCCCTACTGGTTTGTCCCTCTCTGGCAGTGTAAGGCTCGTGAATGAGTTCAACAACATGCCTGTGCCATCTAAAGCCAAGCAGCAAGGTAAGACGTTAGACAGCATGTCCAAAACTCTTCTGAATTCAGCTTCTGTCAGTGTTACTGATTTACAAATGTTTCCACAGCTGTTGGTGATAAGGTCATGAAAGACATTCGGCCCGGTGTACCCTTTGAACCGACGTACATTTACAGACTGCTCACCCTCATCAAGTCTAGTCTCTCTGAGAAGGTAGGTTGCACTTCCTTTACATCTGATTCATTACAAAACAACGGAAAACCAGTCATGTGTGAGGTTTTTCTTCACTCTTTGCAATACTCTTCCTTTTGAACAGACTGTGCTTGAAGAGAATGTTCTTGTTTCTCATAAATGCACATTTTTCAGTTTTTGGTGTATAATTTGACAACTCACCTGAATGAAGTCAGTGCTGATGCAGATTTAATGAATGAAATTACCTTAATCAGACGCTTATCTTGTAACATTTAACGAGGCCTGTGCACCTCATGTAACAGTGTATGCACATTAGTGTGTTGAGTCACGATGGGAGCATTTGCCAGTAGGCATTCATGTCCTGTTGCTCTGCTCACAGGGTCGACAAGAGGATGCGGAGGAGTATCTTGGCTTCACTCTCAATGGACTGCATGAAGAGATGCTGGCATTGAAAAAACTTATCTCGCCTCAGGAAGAGAGTAAGCACTTGAATCATTTGTGTATCAAAAGCATATCATACTTAGGTGTCTGGAATTCACCTTCTGCGTAACCATTGTGCTAGTTCGTCAGTGATAAATGCAAACCGACTTCCTGTGCATTCAAATTGCATCAAAAAAGAATCAAACGTGTATAGTTAGGTTTGAAGGTTTTAGAAATTGCCGATTCGCTCTTGTAATGTCACCAAAAGAGATCAGTTAAAAGAACCGAGGTTGGATTCAGGACATACCTTTTTAATTTTCATCTTCTTAAAAGCAGTTTGAATTAACTGTTGGTTTTTTAAAATGTTTTTCGTTCACAGAAGTTTCCACACCCAATGGGCCAGAGTCCCAGCCCGGTGTGGAGGAGGCTGTTGCTGATAAAGAGGAAGAAGGCAGCGAGGATGAGTGGGAGCAGGTTGGCCCTCGAAACAAGACTTCCATCACTCGCCAAGCTGACTTTGTCCGCACACCCATCACTGACATATTTGGTGGTCACATCAGGTAGGCTCAAATGTCAAGAGATGTGTGGAGTTTTTTTTTTTTTTTTTTTTAAAAAGTGGTGTTTACTTTTCTTGGAGCATAGTCTCTTAGTAATAACATAAGCTTTATTTGCTCTGCGGTGAAAGCTTCAGTTTAAAGTAAAAAATGCCAGCCTTGGAAGATAATTATTCCATCTTCATTTTTATGTCCTAAAGTTTCTGAGCCAAGTTAATGGCGACAAACTGGCCCGTCACCAACAATGCCCAGCCTTTCTTCGTAGCCCTTCAGAATAACAGCCACAGTGGGCCGGCCGTGGTCAGAAGTCTCTGCAGCAAAGCGTGGGGTGCATTTCCACAAACAATGGTCTTAACTTTCAGACAAAACTGAAAGCTAAGAACCTGTGCGGGTGTAGTCTGCCTAAATAATATATTCTACGAGGTTCTGGTCTGGCACAGTCCTTGTCTATACTGGTTGCAGTGTCTTAAAGGATTATTTTCTTTGAAATGGTTGCAACCAG
The DNA here is from genome assembly GCA_037367275.1 of Coranthus polyacanthus. Lineage (NCBI taxonomy): Eukaryota > Metazoa > Chordata > Actinopteri > Kurtiformes > Apogonidae > Coranthus > Coranthus polyacanthus. The sequence continues at coordinate 1,173 of JAPQRN010000548.1, read as the reverse complement.
AGAGAAATGGAATACAGGAGTGTCTGTTTATGGATTGTGGTGTGTACGCCCTCTGAGTCTGGCAGTTCCATTAATACGGTATAATTTAAAATGCCATGTCATCAAGTGGTAGTCACGAAATTAAGGATTTTTAAAAAATCAACGTTTATGGCGACAACAAGTTTATTTTAAGATATGGAAAAAGTAATTGTGCAATAAATTCTGAGATTGGTATTATTTCACTGTTGAAATGTTTTAAATCATAATCGTCAGCGGTAGATGCCCTCCAGGTTCCTCATGTCTTCGGGTATTTCTTTAGTCGAACTTTATGTCTAACTGGATGCTTTGCCTCTTTGTCAGATCGGTGGTGTATCAACAAAACTCTAAGGAGTCGGCCACACTCCAGCCTTTCTTCACTCTGCAGCTGGACATCCAGTCAGAGAAGATCCGTACTGTCCAGGAGGCTTTAGAAACATTGGTGGCGCGAGAGTCGGTCCAGGGCTACACTTCAAAAACTAAGCAGGAGGTAAGGAAAACTGTATTTCTAGCCAACACACAAGCGAATTGTCACATTTGCCATTGACTCACAGATCATATTGCAAAAAATGTAGGATTTCTGGTATTGGTTTTCAGAGTCATTAAATCAACAGTTGTATCTTATTATATCTGAGAGGGTAAAAACTATTGTTGGCAAATATTTCATTGGATCTATTTCCTTCCACATCTCTGATCTGATGGATTAACACACGTCAATGGGGATGTTTGTTACATAGTAAAAAAATATATAAATCTTAATTTCTTTGGTGTTTGAGTGAAAATGCTTGTCTGAAAGCAAGCATATAGACAGTGAATGTGAAGTTTTATTGAACGGAAACATCTGCCCTACAGTTGTATAATGGTTTATTGGGGTTTTTGTCTTTTTAAACAGATCAGCATTTCATTTTGACTGTAAACCTTTTGTCATTTAATGGACGGTAAACTTTGTTCCACAGCCTGACTCTTGTCTTGGAACTTTTTAAAAGCTTTAAAACAAAGTGATTTATTATTAATTGCTTTTAAGTTCCCAGCACCCTTTTGTGTTTCTAATAAACTGTTACCTTTTGTTCTGTACTTGTTTTGTTCTCTATTCTGTTTTGTTTTAAAGCAATTCATTTAGTTTCATCTTATGTCTACAGCTACTAATACATTTTCTGA
>JAPQRN010000547.1:0-16740 GCA_037367275.1 Coranthus polyacanthus | reverse complement strand
CACACACACACACACACACACACACACACACACACACACACACACACACACACACACACACACACACACACACTACCACAAAGAGCTCAAAGAGGTCTACATCACTTCTAATGGACTAAGACAAACACACACACCCACACACCACCCTGTGTTAATCAAATGTGGTCAATAGCCTTTGGCCACAGCTGGACCAGTCAGTCATGTCTTTATATATCTTAGATACATATAGACTTTAATGTCTTAAGCATGTTCCCAAGCAGGACAAAACACAGAATAATTATCAGCATATAAGCAGCTATGCCAGGTTTTGTGGTAACCAGTGAAAATTTGGTATACAGTGAGCATGTGTCGGTGACATTGCTGCATTGCCAAAAAAAAAAATATTCCTGTTGTCATTAAAAACTAAACTTTTGTACCAATGTCTTTTAAATTGTGCCAAGAGCACATACATGTGTACAATATCTAAGACCTGTAGTCACTATTGTAACAACATAAAAAATTATTCTTTAGATGTGTTCACGCATTTGTACAGAAAGGTTTGTCTGTCCACTGAATTCTACAGTTGCTACTTATAACTAACAACCTACTAATTGTAGGTTGTTACAATTAGTAGGTTGTTAGTGACTGAGAGAACTGCTTTAACACATTATAATGCAAGGATAGTGGATGCATTGTTGAACTTATGGTTCTTGTTTTAGAGATTCAGCCCCTGTTTTTAATCACTATAGTATTTATTACTTGTCGCTTCCAGGATCAGTTAGGTTCTTCTTATCACAGAAAGATTGTATACAGTGTCGAATAGGGTAGCGCTTTTTGTGGGTGAAGAATAAAAGCATGCCAGAGAGCTGCTGTAATACCATTCCAGCACTTAAGCCTTCTCAGTGAATACAGCTATCTGTGGTTTCCTTCCTTCCAGAATTGGCAGTCTTGAGACCAGCATCTGCTAAAACAGCCATTGTTCAGCAAAGTTACTCATGAATGATGTGTGTGGTTGATGTGGGGGTTGGTTGCAGACGGAGTGGAGGGAACAGGATGGAGAGGAGGTGAGATCACACATTGTTCTCCCTTTCTGTCCTTGGCCATCTCATGGGATGGCTGTTTGCTTGTGGAGGGCCCCAGTGCTGCTTTGTTAGCGTGCCTGCTTTGAGGTCAGTGGTGCTGGGAAGATGCCAACTCTACACAACACCCCCAAACACACACACAAACACACACACACAGTTACTTAGTGTTCCTTTGTACCAGCCCCAGAGAAAATACAAATGCATGTTGCTGGAAGGCAGCTACCAGCTGATTTCTTGACCTTGTCTAAAGAATAAAACTCTATTCGGATTTAAAGGCTCATAGTTAAAGGTACCTATTTTTAAAGGTTCAGTATGGAAGATTCATTCTTGCTTGTGTACTTGCATGAGGTTTGTGTTGGAATCTATGTCGTGCTGGGAGCTGGTCAGATTTTGACATTAGCTGACTCTATTTCTAAGCTAACAGTAGCTAACATTGCACAATGTTGCAGCTGTAGGGTTTTCACTACATCTCTGTAGAGCAGAAGAGAGGCAATGAAGAACTCAGGAGAGAGGGCTGAACTTTCAACTGACTGTGTTGTGTATTGTGGCTGTTATCATGAATGTAGGCTACAGATAGTTACCTTAGCAATGGAGTTAGCTAACGTAAAAAGAAAACAAGCAGCATCCAGCACTAAACAGACTCCAACACAAACTTAATGTAACTATGTGAGCACAAAGTCTTCTACAAATAATTTTTTACTTTATTACCAACGAAGTTCTTTGTTTTAAACAAATGACAATCAGAAGACTTTCAACCCAGTAGTGGCTACCAGAACATGCTGGTATTTATCTAAAAAAGTATTGCATGATGCAGTATATATAGTTGGCATTAAGTAATAAAATTAAGGATCAGTGTGCTGTTGCTAGAGTATTAAAAGACTAAAGGAAAGAAGATGGTAACAACAATTTCTAATTTCAAAACATTAACATTTAGTATACACTAATAATGATCAGTAAATGTCTGTAGTTCTTCCAGCATTCCACGAGACAAATACATTTTGTGATGTTTTTAGTCTGAACAGAAATGAAATGCAAATGCTAACCTCATTTACAACTTCTTTAAAAGATGCAAGGTTTAGTAGTCAGACATTTTGACTTTTTAAAGCAGAGAAATGCGTGTTTTACTAATAATTATAATGATGCCTCTATTCTACTGAGGTGATTGTGGGACAGGGAGCCTTCAAGACTCTGAAACAACAGCAGTAAAATGGATTCCAGTCATTGTTCATTTTAGTAATGGCACCTGTGTCACAATTTTCTATGCAAGGCTTATATAATTGAGCAGTCGATGCTGGTGTGCTGTGAATAACAATTTAGAGAGACAGTTTGTCATCAGTCTACAATTTATTTTGGACAGTAAATCTACAAACTCCAAAATTAAACTGTAATGTTGTAAATGCACTGAAAGGAAATGGAACCAACTCAAGCAAATTCAAGCACACGGTAGCTTAAACATATCTAAAATCCATTCTGTCTACAAATGTTTAAATCATGCAAAGATGTGTCAATTGCAGTCCAGTAAAAAGAGATAACTTACTAACAGAAACATTAACTAAATTTCTGTCTGATACTCTGTAAAATAGCAGCTCTACAAGGAACTCTACCCTTCTGGTCTCATTGATTTCCATCACTCAGTAAAATCACATTAGGCACAGATCAATGAATGCTTTGACTTTCAAATGACATTCTTTGTTCTGTTTTCATGCTGTTTCCTCGTGCAGAAACCTTTTTTCCCATGCATGCACCGAGACTGAAGTATTTGAACATTTAGGATTACAAAAAAATATTTAGTCAATAATTTCAGTGTGGAAAAGAAACAAGTGCTCATCTTTATACTCAGAATTGGCACATTGGTGGTTGGCATGGCAAGGCACAGCTTTGGTTTTTATAACAGATGTATCACATAGCAAAATGTAAGTTTCCTCTCACTAACACTGATTACAACAAAAACATTTATGCAACCCTTCTTTATCATTTCTTTGTTTCCCTATTCTTCTCCAGATGACATGGTTTCACTATCATCTTCAGACTCCTCAGAATGGTCCGAGTCTCCTTTAACAATATTTCTACATAACACCTGCTCTACCTTCAACGACATCTGGTCCTGTTCTGTCTTAGCAGCTTCAGATGACTCAGATGACCCTGGGTTTTCCATTTACTGAAATTTGGTTTTCCGAATCTTCCCCAAACCCTAGATTCTGATTAAATTGCTCAGTTATTTTATTGCAGGAATCATCTGGTTGATAGGTGGCACCTTTCTCCAATGGGGACCCCCAGAAGTCATTGCTGTCAACGCTGAAGATACCATGAAGGTCATTACCTTTTCTTTTTAACGGTTGTGTTGAGTCTTTAACAAGAAAGATATCCTCTTTTTCATGAACACCAAGACAGGAAATCCCCATAGGCTCCTCATTTGGTGTCAAAGCATCACCAATGTTGTCAATGGAAGTGCACGTATGAGATGATTCAGGCATATTGTCACACTGATCATCTTCTTTATTCTGACTTAGAATTTCAAAATCTTCACTAGGGTTTTGTAGAGGTTCCCATTCAGCTTCAGGAAATTTGTCACAGTCTCCAACATCATCAATTACAAATTCTTCCACAGGTACAATCTTTTTCACCCCAACAGTGACAGCCACATCCTGGAGGTTTTCCTCATCTGCTGTCTCTGGTTGTGTGGAAATTGGGTCCTCTGAAGTGTTGGTTGCCTCAACATCTGGATTGTAAATATTGGAGTGACTGTTACGCCTATTCATGAAGCCTTTAAAGACACACTGATCTTCTGTTAACTCAGAATGTCTTAGTTGTTTATCCTCTTCCTCCAAATTTTCTGCAGTTTCTTGCTGTTTAAGTTGGACCTTCTCATATGTGTTTGTGTGTGACAAATTACTGAAATACAAATTATCGTGAGGTTGATCTGTACTTATAGAGGAACATGTAAATTCTTGATTTTCTTGGATAAAGTTATTAAAGACAGAGTCTTCTGTTACATCAAAATGTGTGACCATGGATGCATTATGTTTATAATCTCCTTCCACTTTTTCTGCATCATCTCCACTTTCTTGTTCTTTATGCTTCTCATCCTCATCTATGTCTGTTTGAGGCAACTCTTCTGGCAAACCACTCAAACACAGGTTCTCATCAGTTTGATCTACACCTGAAGAGGTGTGTTCTTGATTTACTGTCACTTCAAGTTCTGGACAAAAAGGCTCATCTTTGTTTCTTGTTTCACCAAACTCTTCTGGTCCAGTCATTTGTTTTACAGACAATCCCTGATGGGGCATTGGGCCACTCTCATTGGCCTGCTGTTGTGCAAAGTGCACACTGTAACTGTTGGTGGACAAGTTTTCTAATTCCTGTTTCACAAGCATGTCTGTGTCCAATTCTTCATCAAAGTCTACATCCATGTTTTTGTTAAGCTCTTCCATTTCTTCATCTGTTTGTATCTCACTGACTTTCCTCATCCTTCCTTCATTATTTTCCCTTTCATTCACCAGTGTAGCTTTTTCACTCATGGTCACGCCACAGCCAGCATCCCTGTCCTCAATATGAGTGTATCCCAGATCATATTCCCCATCCAATGTTTCCCCTTCAGCCTCTTCACACAGATCCTCCATAGTTCCAAATCTCCTTGTTTTGTCTTCACTCCACATTCCAGATACCATCTCTCCAACTTTCTTATCCTGCTGCTCGCTATCACTTGACTCACTTTCATCCATGTGTGATGCCTGAGTGTTGGCATCAGTCTCATCACTCTTGTATCTAATCAGTGGTCTGGTGTCAGCAAGAGTGTTGTCCTGAACATAGCTGTCACTCTCCAGCTCGGTCCTCCAAGACCCTGAGACATTTTGTGAATCTTCTTGTTCATCATCCTCATCTTTGTCAAAATGCTGGACATGCTCTTCATCTGGAAAAACATGATGTACATCATCCTCTGCTTGTAGCTCCAACACTGAAGAAGTGATGGTTTTGTCCTCTACATTAAAGGAAAAATCCTGTATTATTTCTTTCTTTTCATGCTCTGGTTCTCTTGCTGATATGTCCTCCTCTGGTTCAGCATGTTGTCCTTTAGCTTCATCCATTTGTATGTTATCATCTGTCTTCACACCACTGTTTCTTTCAATCACACTGTCCAAGGTATCCATCTCCTCACCATCAGGGTATAACTTATCCTTCAACTCGGCCTCCGTTCTTTCCACCATAGAGCAGCTTATTTCATGCCTTGTCACAGCTACAACATCGTGTGAGACATTTTTGTCCATGCTGAAGTTTGTGACTCGATTAAACGCATGTTCTTCAGGCTCACATTCAGAAGCTGGACTGCTTGACCTAGAGTCAAAGTTTGGTTCAAATACTGCTTCAGTTTCAGAATCAGAGGTTTCCTCTTGCTCATGCACATCATCTTCATCATCTATATATTTTTTCTCTACCCATGCATCAATTGGTGCTTGTTGCTTTTCCATTTCTACTTTTTCTGTTGGCATTTCAAAAGACATGGATCCTTTGGTGAAATTCCTTGATTCCTCAGTCATTCTAACATTATATGGTGAAACACTGGCTTCATCATTGAAGGGGGGCCCAATGCTTAGGCCAGACTCAACCTGATGACTAACAGCTGACTTCACAACAGATTTTTCCTCAGGAAGTCCAACAACATTACTCCAGTCTTCTGCATCATCTTTCTCCCAAGTCAATGTTTCTACAAGAACCTCTTGTTCATTGGGAGGAGAGAGCACTTCAGCATACGTGACTGTCTCATGAACTTCCTGAGGTCTGAAGTTTTCAACTGCTCCATCCTGTAGTACTTTTGGATAGGGAGCTATCCATGTTCCTGATTGTATATTTTTTGCTGGTTCATAATCTGAATGGTTTTCTACAGGTTTTCTTGAAACCTCCAGGGTTTCACTGCAAGGTACAGGTTTTTGGTTCAAGATTGGTGTTGCTGTTATTGCCACTGGTTTCGACTTCCCTGATATGCCACTCATAGATGAGGAGAAGGTGTGGCTGGTAAACTGCTGGGTCTGGTAATTCTCTTTAACCCCCCAAGGACTGAAAACTGCATCTGTGGAGGACAAGGAGAGATAACTCATGAATACACAATGACCCACTTAAGCTACTGTACGAATAGCAACTTGTACTGGTATCATTTAATACTTCTAATGCCAGCCATACACCAAACTACTTGTCAAGCATTTTAATACCACAGTCAAATTTCCAGTGTTAGAACAAAATGAGTTTAGATATGACTTTTGTGGAGTTGAGGCACACTCCCATCATCTGGAATGTTTGGTGTAAGGGGGTCAAAAACTCAGTCCGAGCAGTCTTTCTTCCATCTTGATGATCCAACAAAATCAAACCAGTTTAATAAGTTTCACTGTCAATAACCAATAGATGCACTCTCTCCAGCACGAAACAGTAAACGGTAAACTGGTATCAACAATATCCTTGATGGCAGATATTTAATTTAAGCAGAAATAGAACAACATAATCCAGTTTGGTGTGTGCTCTGTCTGCAGACAAGTGATGACAGTGCTGCAGATGATGATGATGATGACAGACAGTAGTTTACTCACAGATGTTACATTTTTATGCTACGTTTTTTTCCCCTCTGCAGTCAAACCATTACAGTAGTTTAAGTGACCCAGAACTGTTTGGTCATTTAAATACCATGCTACATTTCCACCATTTTTGACTTTTCTTCTCTGGAGTTCAAGACCCACACCTCAAATGAATCTGGATTATTCAATAAATCCTCACATCTGATGATCTAGTCTGATTCTTACTGTTTTGTGGAGATCAAGCTTAAAGTCAAATAAAAATGAAAATAGGAAATAGGAAAATAGGAATATAGCTGTAGTTTTGTTATTCAGTCAGGGCCAGGGTTAAGTCTTCACAAAGTCTTGTCAATGTCTTCTAGGTTGATAGAACCATCAATAATTGTAACATTTTGTAACATATATGATGTCATTTTGTAACAGAGTGTTTCAGATCATCTCTCTTACCATGACAGAGTTACTGCAAATAGCCTCCCCAAAGCATTATTAAAACGCATGCTCTCAGTGGAGGTTCGACACTAATGGGGAGGTATTGATCGTCATTTCCTTTCTTCGTTTTCTGTTACCGGAAAGAGAAGTCATATGGCTTAGTGTCCTTTGGGAACTGTCATTGGTGGCTTGCCTTACAGAATCCAAAGTGCTGAGCTCAGTCCCCTTAGCAAAGACCCCCACTCTGCACCAGCCGGGTTAATGCAATTATAAATCATATCAAATGTCCTTCACACTGAGGGGCTTTTAGTTAGGCTAAGTGACACTATACTTTTACAAAGTCAAAATGAAGAGAAAGATTTGTGATATACAGACATTTGAAACAGTGCAACAGTCAAGTCTATGACACAATGCTGATGAGTAAATGCTGTTTATTTTAATTACCTTTGATGTAAATGCTTCTTGGGGGTTTTACCAGAGAGATGTCTCCCCTGAGGTTTTCACTGTCCAGTAATGCTCTGAAAATACAGAAAACAAGAAAAACTTTTTCACATTCTGGAGTTGGACTGGCCTTACACAACACTGTCATTACTGTAATGTCAAAGATCTGGATAAGATGTAAATGGGTAAATGTCCACTCAGTAGTGGATGAGAAAAGGAGAGAAGGCTGACTTTTGTTATTCTTGAGCTGCAGGAGTAGACTGAAGTCTGTTGTTATGGTAATAAAGGAAAGGCCCTGCAATTGAGGAGCCATCTGCACTGCACAAAACACTGCCATCATATCCACACACACACACACACACACACGCACACGCACACACACACACACACACACACACACACACACACACATAATGACAACAGACATTATGAGCAGCTCATGCAGCACTAATACCTCTGTCCTCTTTCACACATGTGGACCACACCAGTCATTCCAACACACTCATAATTATCTATAGTTTGGCAAATAAAATGAAAATTTGAGGGGAGGCGTTGAATTTCCTGAGATGCTCTTATGAAGACATTATTAAATATATATAATATTACATGTCGTGTTCAAATACAATATATCAAGATTCAATGGATTCTTACTCAATGGGTTCTGCAGTGAATGACTTTGAAATGTATCCTCTTGTTAGGTCTTCCCTCCCTCTGCTCCCCTCTGCTGTTATTCTAGACTCCCATAGCTTATAAAATGGTTGCTTCTCACTGAAGGAGAGGGTCAATATTTTGAGGAGGGGCACAGGGAGAAACAAGATGCTGCTATGGAGCTCCATAATGGATAAGTTAACTAGCCCAAGAGAAAAGAGGTTGTGGTTTCAATGAGATGACCTTTAGTCCAGACAGCTGCAGCTGCTATAGGAGAGAGACTGTGGATAGAAAAAGGTTTTGTCCACTTTGGTAATGAGGGGAGGATTTCAGTGGGTTAAACTAATCATCTCAATCAGTGTTGACATGGTAAGGACGATAGCTTGGCTGATGGTTTTATGCGGACCTTACTGATACTGGGTATTTAAACAATCGCCTGTGACCATTGTTTTTTATCATCCTGTCAACAGCTGTAGATGATAAATTGAAGTCCTTTCCCTCGTAGTTTTGTATTAAACCTACTGTTTCTTAGACTTCAGTAGTCTGTTAGTATCAGCTAACAGTGCAGGGTACCTGTAGGTGGCTACTTCCAGGCTCAGAGACATCTTCAGCTGCAGCAAGCCTCTGTTCTCCAGGATGACATGATCAATGTGCTGCCCCAGCTCAACTTTCTCTCCCTCTAGACCCTCCAAGTGCTCCTGCCAAAACAAGAAGTAAAACAGGAAAAGGCAGATTTTTCAAAATATTCTCACTATGTAGTATATTAAGTAAAAACTAAACATAGGTCTGTTTGTGCCACTGTTTGCAATGGTCTGTTGGTTGTTAAAAATATGTGCATCTGAGACAATACACTGGTGAGCCAGGCTTTGTGAGGAGTCTAGTTTAACTGTTTTGATCCAGGGTCACTGACACATATGGCCATTGGTTATTTAAAATAATTATGGCAACAAAGTGACATCTTGAGTAGATGTAAATGAGTAAAATAGTGATTAAAATGCATTTTTTAAGTTAATCAAATGGGCTTATTGTAACCTGAATATTTAATAACATAACAAATTAATGTCACAAAAAAGTAGATTCAGACTTTATTTGAATTTATTCATTGAATAAATATTAATTCACCCTAATCTCACATTGTACAGTGTAAGATTAGTGATAAAAAAAAATTGTCTCCACGTCTATAATTCAATTGTCACCATTGTTGCCTATATCAGACTTTTAAATGATACAACCCTCCATGAAACCTTATTTCTCATCATTACTGACCACACTGGAAGGAAGCAGCATTGTTGTCAACAATGTTTGATTTGGTTGTTTCACCTTTCAGGCCTCACTACGACCCAGAACTAATCCCAGCAGCCCCAGCCTATAAATATGTAGGACCTCATCTCTTTTCAGATCCAAATGTTTTCATTCCATCAGAATATGGAATGAGAGGGGAAAGCCTCAGGGGAATAACTCACAAAAACACCTAAAGCCTTCAAACCTTCAGCATCTGACCTGCTACAAAAGCCCTTGAATGCTGGCTAGGGAGGTTATATACTAAAACAAATAAAAATATAATAAGAATGGTCATTAAAGTGGGGATAAAAACATACTTTAAGGCAATTATATGTCACATGCAGATGTGCATAAAGTGAATTAGTTTGTTGCTGGTTTTGTTTCAGTGAGTCTTGCTGGGGCCGATCATTACACATTCCCCTGTGGTTTGACACTGCATTCATTTAGACTGTGTCTATTTGTACCACACGAGGCTTTGACAAAGACATCAAATGCAGTCATTGATTGCAAATCCATGAGCAACAGCAGATGACCTTGCTTAGATGCTTTTCAAATAACACAGAGGTTTGTTTTAGCGCTAAAAGATTTGATGAAATGACTATAGTTACAAAAATAAAATGTCACACAATCAGACGCAGCAAAAGTCCACACTTTCTTTACTGCAGTAGAAGTAGAGATTCATGTGTAACAAATCAGATTGTGGTGAAAGGAGAAGTACTGATTCAACTTCTTTACTGCAGTAAAAGAGAAAAAATCCAGGCTCTGAAAAGTCTATAAAAAGTATAAAAGTCATCAGTCTCCCTTTGGACATTTCTATTGGCTGTTTATTTGTAAAGCAAACTGAACCTCATGTCATATTAATATAATTATATATTAAACCATTCTAACTTCTATACAAAAACATCAAAAACAATAGAGTGAAAATAATGTACATTATCTTCACTCCAATGTGTAAATCAGTTTTTAATGTCAGCAACACAATTGAAACATTCTGACATCTTTTCTCTGTGGTTCAGTCTCCTTTTGGTCTTCTTACATCTTTTGTTCATTTATATAAATGAACCAAAAAGCACGAAATAACTAAATCAGAGACTCGTTTACATCTACAATCTGTCGTCAAGTTTACATCTCCTTTCGTCTTTTACATCTTTTACATAGTTTACATTGTTTTTGTCTTGTGTTGCTTTTGTCACCATTTTCATTTTGTTACAACCTGTTGTCGTGTAGTTTTTGGCTTCTTACATTTTCATCTTATTATGTTTGTCATGTGTGATATGTACTGATGGATGCACCAAGGGCCTTTTAGTTATTGTTCTATCCATTTAGGTTGAAATCCATCTTGATGTTGATGATGCAAAATAAAAACAATTGATAATAATCCCCTGAAATGATTTAAAATGAGAGTAACAGGCCTATTCAAAAAATGTAAGGAGGAGAAAGTAGAGATATTTGTGTCCAAAAAAAACTCAAGTACAGATACCTGAAAACTCTACTGAAGTACAGTAATGAAGTATTTGTATTTAGTTACTTCCATCTCTGTGAACAATGTTTACTGTTGATACTATTTATCAAACAAGGCTTAAAGCCTGTAGATTCACTTGGTTTCATTCATTTTGTAGGATTGTATATTAAATATTTTAAATATGAACCTACCAGGGGCTGCAGGAATGTAATAACAACATTTCATTCTGTTTCAATAGGTTTGTTTACATTTTATACAGTAATAACTCAAGAAAATAATTGACACTATTAGTGCCACCTTTTTAGTTCAAAAATATGCTACTCATGTTATGATAATATATGGTTTATCACTGTCAGCAAATGAGTGTGTGTTCTCACCTGGAGCTGCTCCATTTCTTGGCTATGTTGGTGTTGCTGCTGGTCTGCGGTCTTCATCAGGTGTGTCCTCATGTCCTGTGCAGATGCTAGCTCTTTCTCCAGGGTTTGGAGCTTCAACTGGCTCTTGCTCTTCTCTTGTCCCACTTGGCTCAAGCGGTTCCTGGCCTCGCTGAGGGACTCCTCCAGCCGAGCTAGCTGGCCCTGATAGGCCTCTGCTGCCTCCTGCCAGGCCCTCGTAGCCCTCTGGGAGTATTCCTGCCCCAGCTGTAGGAGGTTTGGTGTTTGGTTGCCCCTTTGAGCCAGTGTGGGTGGCACTGTGGCTCTGGACCAGGCCAGAGCTGCTTCTAAGTGGACCACATCCTCTTGATGGGTTTGAATGAGGAACATCATCTCCTGCTCCAGTTGACTGACCTTCTCCCTAAGCCACATCTGGGCTCTCTTCTCGTCCTCCAGCTCCTTCCTGCTTTGCTCCATTTTGATCTTGGCCTTCATCTGGGCCTGAGCCTCCTTCTGCATCTGCATATCCAGGTCTTGGAGCTCCTCTGTGAGCCTGCCCACATCAAGCTTCACATTCACTCTCTCCCTCCACACCGTGTCCACCTCCTGTCTCACATGTTGGAGCTCTTCCTCCAGGCCTTTCCTGTTCATCGAGGCTTCGCAGTGGCTTCGCCTCAGAACTTGGATCTCCTTTGCGAGCAGTGCATTTTCTTCCTCCAAGAGTTTGACCCGGTTCAGATATGTTTCCAGGCGTCCATTCAGGTTCAGCATCTGCTGTTTCTCCTCTCCAAGGTGGCTGTAGTGGATGGTTTTATGCAGGCTGTGGATCTCCATGTCAGCGTGAGAGAATAAAGAGATCTGGCAAACTGGGGCCTCACTCAGAAGTACACTGATTATGATTTGGCAGCTGACTGTATCGCTCGGTCTAGGCTCAAGTCAGTGTGTGAGGGATTTTTTTTGTTTGAATGAAGCTCCTGTGAGACTCTGGTAGTGTGAAGCCAGCAAGAGGCTTCCTTTTCATTCTAGATTTAATGAAGGGGCTGGGCAGACGAACAGGAGGGGAGGAGGGATGTAGAGGGAGGAGACTGAAGGAGGGTGAGATGAGATCAGACTGAGGGGAGGACCAGATGAGAAAGGCCAGAGAGAGGTAGTGATGCAGTTTACAATGTTAACTCTTTCACCACTGGCACACAAAAGACTTGTAAAGCCATTGGGGTTTACTTTTGTGCAAATGTGAATAATAAATCTGTCAAAATACATGAAATATTTGCTTCACAAAAAAAAGAAATAAGCTTACTTAAAATAATGCCAACAAAAAACACATATTCTCAATAGCAAGTAGCTATTAAATCTATATAAATTAAGAACATCTGATGCTGAAAAACAATCTTGGAATAATTAATATTCCAGAAAAAGAATATAAAATGGTCATGTTGAAGGATTTTGGATTTCTATAGGAAATGGCGGTCCAGTGAGTATTTCATATACATATTAATCCATTTGGCTCAGATGAGCGAAATTAGTAAAATTCCATGAACTAAGCTGATATAAGCATTTGTATGTGATATTTTATTGCAATGGATTTCTTTTAAACTCTGATGTAATGCTTTGTAAATTAGTGCTGCATGGATGGAGAGATACCCAGGGACATTAAAGGGTGTCTTTCACCTCATTGTTTCCATCTGGTGGACTTTTCTCCACACTGAAAGAGCCTTTTCTTGTCTTACAAGGTAACATACTGTATAACTCCTAAAGTTGCAGGAGCCAAAATCAGGAGGAAAAACAGGTCTGGGTATCAGAATTTGAAAATATACACCTTGCCTGTGCAGCTTTCTCCTCTGGGTCCAAATTAAAAGGCTAAATATAAATAACATTTCATGCTGTTATGGGACTTTTCTAAGCTGTCTGAAAATGCCTATGATTAGACAAAATCTGGGTGTCTACAGCCCAGAAACACAGGAAAGGAATAGATGCAGAAGTCTTGTGTCCTCTCAGACCACTGGAATTACAATATACAATACAATATTCAATACACAATATACAATCGTACATAGTTCGGTTCATATTTTAGGTGAAGTTTATAGTGTCAAGATAGTTTAGCTTCATGGAAATGTGTGCAGATTTAATTGGAATATTTGTGCCTTCTTTCATATGACCATTTCAGATCAATAAAGGAATGATGATGATCACCAGACAGTTAAAGTTGCTCTGTTTGAAGCAGGTAAAGATGCAGTGGGTGAACAGTGTAGGTAATAATAATAACACCAATGTGAATTTATGCTCCTTATAATTTTTTTCACTAAAAGTGGCAGCAGTGTAAAAGCTAGTGTAGAAGTGAGTGAATGGGTGAGTTTCATTTTCAATAACTATAAAAAGTGACATGAAAATCTCTTATCCTAATTAATATAACATAAAGTGGGCAGTTTTTGAGCCACAAAAGCGGATTTAGGGATGTTTTAAAATAATCCCTCAGAGTGTGATTACAGTAGATATGTATGTGTGACCATCATGTCCTCTGATCTTCTTGTGCCCCCTCAGAATTTTGGCTTGCATGACAACCCTGTTGCCCAGTGACACTAAAACACTATCAAGCAGTAAAGTAAGTAAGTAAAGGCTTAATCAGTCAAGTTCCAGTTGTCTCACCTATGGCTTATTTTTATAAATACTGTGTATTATTTTCACATAAGTACGGTTTGAAACAATGGATGTTATTGCTCAGAGGATATAAATGTGTTCTACCACCAGACAAGTAATGTATTTGTCCTGCTGAAGTGTTGTTCAGCAAAGTCTCTTACTGTCTATAACTGAAAACTGCATAAAGTCATCATTAAAGTATCATTCCTGTATGATAAAGACTTTATGCAGACATGTTAGATAAAACCCCAAACTAACCTTTACATTTCACCAGTTGCTTACACACTAAAAGTGAATTCTTAGACAAAAGCAGCAAAATAATCAAACTAATGTAACTATGACATAAACAAAGGCACCAAAAGTGCAAACATACTGTATCTTCTCATTTTCACCTTGTTTGCAGTACTATACATTAAACGCTTTCATCATTGGGAAAGCACTTCTATTCAGAATGCAAACATACTTAAACTTGGCAACACACACATTTGAAAACATACACTAGTTGAACATAAGTCAGTCTGACTTAACACTACAAACACACCTCAGGTCAGCCCACTTCTTGTGTGAGAACAGATGAGGAACTATTTCTGATCATATCGGGGTGATATACTTTCCTCGTTGTTGTTGGCTTGTGATGTGGATGAAAGGATGTGGTCAAACCCAAACCAGAGGCAGGATCTACTTACTTCACTTTATCACTTACAATCCCTGTTTTTAACTCTGTAGTGTAGTTTTGCTGTAATTATTTTTGTTTCAGTGAGTTTTCAGTAACATATTGTGTTGATTACTGTAGTGTGATTCTATGTTAATTTGTGTTTTGTTGTTACACATGCGATGGTAGAAAACATGGAGGAAGTGAGACAAAGAGGAAGAGAGAGGAGTAATAGGAAAATGAGAACAAGAAGACCAGACAACAGACAAAGAATTATTTGACGATATCAGGATGTTATTTTTCCTGTTGTGTGTCCGGTGATGACATTGTTTGTGATGTGGATGAGGACCCTAACAGAAGGCAGATCTATGAACACTCCACCACATCTCTTGCAATCCTTTTTTTTAGTTTACCATTGCAGTGTAATTTTACTGAAATGTAATTATTTTTTTCTGTGAATTTACAGTATCATATTGTATTTATTACTGTAATGTGATTCCACTTTTCTTTGTGTTGTTGTTGCTATAAAAACCATAAAATGTTAAAGACAAAAAAAAACAATTCTATAAGTCTATATTTTTTTGAAGCCTTTCTATTTTTGTGTTTGTTGAAATGTAAGTAAATGTACTGAAAAACTGGAAAAATCTGTCACAGACACTTAAGACAGCAATGTTTAGTATAAAGTTGTTAGTGTGTTGTTGCTGCTTTTCTAATGGTACATGTGTGCAACATTTTGTTGCAAAAATGCAGTTTTGGAAAAAGACTGTTAATTGTGACATATGAGTGACATGTTTGGTGTCAAGTGCTGTTTTTTATTGGGCTTGTGTGTAGAGTGTGGACTCTCACTTGAGGGGCCATACAAGACATAATCCATTCTATCTCTCATACTCATACATTCTACTCTCACATTCATATATTTCTCTCTTACATATATATATTCTCTGTGCACATTCATATATACTCTTTGCATATACATATATTGCCTTTGCATACGTATTCTCCTCAAATTTAAACTTACAGTTCTTAAAATCATAGTCAAATCATAAATATGTTGAGAGGGGATTTGTTTCTTTATGTACTCATTATGTGTAACAACCCAATCATATCAATAGAAAAGCATATTTAATTACTGTAGTTGTGTAGTTCAAAGCAAAAATGAAGAACACACTGCCAATCTTTGCAATGATACAGCATTACATTTAACTACATATGAATATAGTTCCAAGTTGATAGTTGCAGTTTTCTTACATTTAATGGATCAGTGTATAGGAAGTTAAGACTTGTGTGAGCTGAAACCTGTCTTTATAGCCATGTTCAAGCAAACTGTTACAAAAAATACTGAAACACGTGAAACCACATTTTATTGAAGCTTTTGGCTCTGGAGAACTCAATACATTGAACTATTACATATTTAATATCTGATATCCTTTGCTGAATAGGATAACAAACATCAACATTAATACATCAGTGGAATCTATGAGCATAGAAGTCATGAGAAAGCAGCACACTAGACAGTGGAAGAGACAGAAAAGGACAAAATCAGAGGAAAAAAACTTTAAGTAATGTTTGTTAACACAATATTATATCTTGGTTAATAAACATTGAAAATTAAATTAGGTAGAAAATTTCAAGGTGAATTTATCGTTTACTTGTTTAAATCAGAGTTTTATTGTTATGCTGGAAGAAAACTATTACAAATCATTAGTTCATTAACATTAGCTTAGTACTAAAAATATATGTTGTACTTGCTTTTGTTTCTGTTAAATATGATAAAGGTATGAGAAAAGGTATAATTTCGGAATTTTATAATATCTTAATAACACACTCATCTGAAAATTCTTGGAAGGAAACTGAAATTTCAGAGGAACGATGGGAAAAGGCTTGTGCTGGAGTACAAACCAAATCCATAAATGCACGCCTTAAACTGATCCATTATTATTGGTTAATGCAGATGTATGTTACACCTGCAGAACTGAATAGATATAATAAAAACATACCAGACATATGCACAAAATGCATGGAAAGTAAAGGAATGCCTCTTCATTGCTCATGGCAATGCAGGAAAATCCAAACATTTTGGGAAGAGGTGGGAGTAACACATAATATCAAAACAAATTATACCAAACCCTAAACTCTTCTTGTTGGGTCTATACCCAGAAAACCACAGCCTTAACAAAAATGAAAGGATGCTCATAGACCT
>JAPQRN010000546.1:0-16742 GCA_037367275.1 Coranthus polyacanthus | reverse complement strand
GTCATAACTTGCACATTGGCGTAAATAAAGACAATTTGAGTAATACTAAAAGGCTGTTCTTTGAATCAACGAACATGTGGGAGGAGCAGGAGTCAGACAGAATGCTCTCTGCCCAACAGTAGGTAGGCATTAATATAAACTATGATATGGTATGCATAAAATACACACCTTATACAAATAAGTGTAATTCAAAGATTCCTACAAGTGACTGAGAAAACGGAAATAAAGTACAAGCAACTACAAAAGACAAAGGTGTGAGCATTTGAAGCCAAGTCTTACAAGGACTGAAAGTACTACACTGAAGCTCATAGAGCTCAAAGTGCAATATGACGCTCTCTTCAGTGGTAGGAGGCACACAGCAAAAAAGCCTGGCAGTGAGTAATTGCATTTCCATATTATAATGTTTCCTGCAACCTTGAGATGTCTCTACATGTCATAGTATTGGCACATGTATTCTCCTGAATAGTGAAGCCATGGTCTTGAGTTGTCAAATAACTGATATTTCAATATCTCCTGAAACTTTAATCTAATACTAATTGCTCTTTACATGTGAGTTGACCTGTTGTAACTATAGACTCAAGTACTTGCTGACACACAACTTAACTAGTAATCCCTTGTGTTTCTCAGTGAAATTCTTGCACATATGGGCTTGGTTGGTGTCATTTCCCCCACACAAGTCTCCAAAAAGTGGGACAATTTAAAGCAGAAATATAAGGTGTGATTTAATCTTAATTCATTCAATGCTCAATGTTGTTGCCCTTGGCTCCATACTCTCTCATTAAAACTAGTTCTGTGCCCTCAACTGTCATCACACCTGTTTATATTTCTTTAGGAGTTGAGATGCCCTCCTACTGGGACGGGGAGTGACGGGGGAGAGGCCACGGCAGCCACTTGGTTGTATTATTACGCAATGCATAAGGCCATTGGTGGAAGGCCATCAATCGAAGATGAGCCTGAGCCTGCATTTTTCCAAAATCTTTTTCTTACTATTGCCTCCTTGTCTGGCGCTTGCATTGTGGCAGGCGATTTTAGATCCACGGAGGGGCAAAAGCTTAGGAATCGGCCAATCACATCCGAGAAGTAGGGAAGTAATTCATTATTTCATGAAAGAAATTAATCTTTAAGATTTTTCATAGGTGTCTTATGACCACTGTTATGGGGCTGTTATGACCTTGACATTTATTTTCCCCTCTCTGTACCAGCCTATACTTGTTACTCCTCAGCACAAACAGTATTCGTATGTAGGTAGGTAGGTAGCCCTCTTGCCTTTTGTCTCATACTCTGCAGACTGCCTTGCACTCTGTATGCTTATCTGACCATTCTTGCAAGAATTAAACCTCACAAAATACAACGGTGTCTCTATCTTTATTTCAGCATCTCACCAAGCAAAATTTCTACCACACTCCTGTCAGATCATGCTCCAAATTCTGTAATCTACCATGATTCTAATTTGATGAATCATATTCCCAAATGGAAGTTCAAAACAAAATGGATGGCCGATACTGGTTTTGTCACCTTCCTAGATGAACAAATCAAATACTATTTTGAAACAAATACAATAAAAACCCCAGGAAGTATTAGATAGGAGGCATTTAAAGCCTTTATCAGGGGACAAACAATCAACATTTCTAGCTCTAAAGTCAAGGAAACATATAAGAGAGCAAAACTGTTAGAAACAAAAATAAAGAAAGTAAAAGAAGAATACTATCAGTATCACTTCACCAAGAACTACGTCAGTTAAGAACACAATATAATTAAATGTCAGCAACAAAAGCAGTGTCAAGTTTGTTACGATTTAAACAGTCCTTTTATGACCAAGGTGAAAAACCTGGCAAAGTGCTGGCTTGGTGCATCAAACAACTATAGAACGAAAAACATTACTTCACTAAAAAACAATAACAATGATAACATTGTAGACCCAATTGAAATAAATGAAGCCTTTAAGGAATTCTACAAAAAGCTCAGAAATAGATCCATACACATCTGAACTGAATAACTTCCTGGACAACATCCATATTCCCAGGATATCAGAAGCAATCAAAGAAGAATTAGAGAATGACATAACTTTTGTAGAATTATTTATGGTCATTGACAATATAAAAGAAGGGAAATCTCCCGGGCCCGATGGGCTACCCATTGAGGTTTATAAAATATTTAAACTGAGATTGATGCTACCACTGTCAGAAATGTTTAAAGAATCTTTTCATAATGGAATCTTGCCAATGTCCTTAAAAGGAGCACTAATCACGTTGTTACCAAAACCAGGCAAATCAAACAATAAATGGGAAAACCTTAGACCCATTAGTCTTTTAAATGTAGACTTAAAGATATTGAGCAAAATAGAAGATATCAAAATATAACAGGTATATCAATTGGACAACAAGAACACCGGCTGGATTTTCAGTTGATGTAATAATATTTCTTAAAAATATAGAAAAATCATGAATGCTATCAGGCTATAAGTTAAACAAATCCAAATCGTCAATAATGTTCCTAAATCAATTAGAAGGTGAATGTCCTCCTGAAATAGCCATCCAGTTTAAAATGGTCGATTCTTTCACATATCTAGGCATTCAAATTGTCCCATAGCTTAAATATATTGTAGCCAGCAATTATGAACCTGTAATGCAAGAAATTCCAAAATCTCTGGATAGGTGGACACCCATACCAATGTCACTAATAGGGAAAATAAACATCCTAAAGATGAACATACTGCCTAAACTATTGTATTTGTTTCAAAATCTTCCACTTCCTCCTCCAAGTAACCGGTTCACTCAACTAAAGAAATTGTTTGTGAGATTCTTGTGGAATAATAGATGTCTGCGGATGCGACTGTCACTATTGTACTTGCCCTATGACAGAGGGGGGCTTAAATGTCCTAATCCACAATGGTATTATGGGGCAGCACAGTTAAGAACATTATTTTACTTCACAGAAAGAAATTCTCCTCTCTGGAAGGAAATGGAAGAATTCCAGCTAAATCTACCTCTCCCTACTTACCTGTACTCAGCAAACACTAAAAACCTTAAAAAGAACACAAAGAACCATATAGTGAGAAACTTGATTGTAATGTGGCATCAAGTTAAAAAATATCTAAGAGAAACATCCTCTCTCTCTGTCTTCAGTCCAATATGGAGAAATGACTCCTTCTGCCACAGATAGGGGATTTAAATCTTGGGCTACAAAGGGGCTGGGAAAAATAGGAGACCTATACAAAAGGAATAAATTTAATATATCCTGTAATCATTTCTTTAAATACCTGCAGCTGAGAAGTTTCATTAGAATGCAACAAAATCAAACATTATGCATCCCCTCAGTGTCTACCATTGAAAAACTAATGATCATGAACTGTTTAGGGAAGGGGTCATTTCTAAAATATATAAATGCCTGGTAGAGGCTGGAGGCATGGAGAGAGGACCTACATGCAGACATCCCAACAGAGGAGTGAGAGGAGGCATGTACAAAAGCACAATCAAGAACTACTAATACCCAGCTGAAATTACTGCAATATAACTGGTTAATGTGAACATATATAACTCCAGAAAAACTCAATAGATACAACAGAGTCATATCCGATATCTATTTCAAATGTGAGAAGGAAAAGGGCACACTTTTCCACTGTATTTGGCAGTGTACTGAAATGCAAAATTTCTGGCAGGAAGTGAAAACAATGCATCCAAGACATTTTGGGTTGTATGTTTGACATGTTTGTGTGTTCAATACATGGAAATGTATTGAACATTGTATTTATTGTGAAAACAATAAAAAGAATGTTGGTAAAAAAAAAATAAAACCATATACCGTAATAATAATGACCATGAAATGTTGCCCATTTCATTGTGATTTGTTTAAAAATGGGCAGTGTAGGAGCTATAGAATGTGTATAGGTTGATCTGTTATCCATTAGTTTGGTCTGGTTACCACGGTGATACAGGGGGCGTGGTTCACATGGGCATAGGCGGTGACAGGTAGATAAGTTTATAGGGGCATTCAGAAGGAGAAGAGGCTGGGTAGCCGTAATTTTTGTTGACCGTCATACACTTCACACCATACGCTATACACTACATGCTTTATGCTAGATTTATTATTTAGTTTGTTTGATCTATCCGCATGCACGTCACCATCTGTGTGTCTGTATGTAAAACCGGCAGTTACAATAAATCACCACAAACGCATCTGGACTGACTTAGCTTGTCATACAAATGGACAGGACCCATCCTCTTCACAAAGAAGCAACTTATTAAGGACATGTTGAAAGTCGCTACAGGCATCATGCAGGAATTTGTATGAATTTGTACACATGAATACTGAATCAGTATGATTGTATCATGTATGCAAGATAAGCATAAAGCTACAAGTTATGTCTACAAATTTACTGGTCTACATATAATCAATCTTAAAGGCAAAGTTTGTAAGAATTTTTTGCTTGTGTTTGTAAACAGATAAGTTCCAACTTGGCCCCTCCTCTCAGCCTGACCAACGAGGAAGAGAGAGCAGTGGTTGAGTGAGCATGAGACTTCATGAAGACAAAGAGTACCAATAGCAAGACAAAAAGCTGTGAAATAGAAAAATAAAACTTCATTTCCTGATTCTGTCTCAGCAGTTGTATTGTAAAAACAAAAATAAACACACCCATACTCAGGGTCTCTGCAGGTAAAAACACCACCACACACTAATTATGTGTCAGAAGTAATGATTGAGAAGAATTATTATTGTATGAGTCTATGTAGTGTTTTCAGGAAAAGGTTACATACATACACACACAAGTTACTTTTTACATACTTTTTATAATTCAACAAGTTTACCCGCAAATACACTTACTCCAGTCAGATTTGGCTGCATTTCTTTTCCTGCTGAAGATCCAGTTTACAGGTCACTGTTTACAGTTTTTACAGTTTTATTAAGGTATCTGTGACTGAAGGAGCTGAAAATTAATGATATTCCCAAAGGCTGCGATACAATGACACTCAAAATGAGGATATAACCCATGCAATTCTGCCGCATTAACTTCACATTTTGCACCAACAGTAGAGTCATCTCCATATTCACCTATTGTTTAAAGTTCAAAACATCCAAAAACAAAATGCACGTCCAGTTATGTTGATTGTGTTGAACTGTGGGCCAGCATTCTCTCCTTTCCTTTGGTAAAGGATGGTCCAGTGTATCCTCTGATAAAGGACAAATTCAAGGAACCATTGAAGCTCCTTTCTTTTGCATTTAGAGAATTTGAACAGCTCTTATCATGGTTAACACTGAGATACTTCGGGGTCATTTCACTCAGTTAGGAACCTTCCTAAGCACAAAGGATAATTCAAATGCAACCCTTACCATTAACTCTATTTGAATTAAGGAAAGCCTTTTCAAATGCATGACAAACTGCACCAGAGAAAGATGGTATCTGCTACAGCAGAGCAGCCCGCAAGAAAGGAAAGAAAATTTTAAACATAATTTGGAATACGGGCACAATCCTGTTGATTTGGAAGCAGGCAGCCATAGTACTAATAATAAAGCCAGGGAAAGATACATCACACCCATCAAGTTACAGACCAGTCACACTAAAATCACAGTAGAAGACGATGGAGCGGATGGTTATGGAGAGATTAAGCCATTTTCTTGAGCATAAAGAGCTTTTCTATACATGTCAGGGTGGATTTTGTAAAGGGGTGGGAACATTGGATTCAGTGTTCAAGTAGGTATGCAGTAGACAATGGTACCCCACAAGGTAGCGTGTGCAGCCCAATATTATTTAATATTATAGTAATTATGAAAGGCAAGTCAATCTACACGATGATGATGGGGCACTCTGGGTCACGGGTTTAATTCTAGAATATCTAACAAACAAAATGGGGAGCAAGCAGGACAGCTTTACTAAAGCTTTACTGGACTCATTTGAGAGCAGCTAGATAATGGTCTTTAATTTTACATCTTATGGGGGAAATGCCTCTGAATTTGGAGGGTCAAAGTATTGCTGAAATACTGGGTCAATTTACAAGGAATGCTAGGAGTACAACAGGATCAATACCTAAAGATATGGATGGGTAGGGAATACCAGGGTCCTTAAAACTAGCATGACTATGTCATTATCAGCCATAACTTCTTGGAGATTCATTATGCCTTCCATTGATGCAAGTCTGCAGGAGAAATTAAAGACTAAACCCAAAGTGGTACCAAAGTGGACAATAGTACAGGATTATACGGATCAACATCAACACAAAATATTCATATCCAGAGGCTGGGCACACAGGTGTTGCTTTTTACATCCCTCATTGTGAGATAGCTGTTAAAAAGACAATAAGTGATCATCTTTCAGTATACAATACACAATTAACTTGAAATAATGTTTGCATTGAACTGGGTTGAAGAAAACAACCACAACCAAAGTTTTGTTGGTGCTTCTGAGTTTATCAGTGCCCTCAAGCATTAAGTCTGGGAAATCACCATGCAGACAGGACATGCCCATATCAAATCTTCCACATGCTTCTCGGATTGCATAATAGGGGGTTAGATATGCAACTCTTTGGGTTCCAGCCCATGTAGGGGTAGAAGGACATTAGAATGTAGACATCAGAGGCAGAGTCAGACACTCTGCCATCTGCATAAAACTTTTTAATAATCTAACTCAGGTGTCAAATTTGCCAAGTGTGAAAATGCAGTGTTTCAATAAAAGTAACTGCTGTTCCTAATTTGTCCACTGGGAGACAAATTAGGACCAATATATGAAAAACGAGCAGAAAAACGCCTAAAAAGACATAAGTAAATGAAGAATTACTCCACAATGATAAGGTTGGATGTTCTCACAGAATCATTCCCATTGTCTAAAATATTGTATCTATTACTATGCCTGAGTAAACTGTAATAAACTAAAAGAGAAATTTGAATTTTTTATCCTTGCCTGGTTTTTTTCCTTATTTGACAGATGATAACACCCCGTTAACAATGATTCCATGAAGAGAGATGCCATTGATCACTTTCAGCAACTCCTTGACAACAAATGTACAAAAGTCAATAGAATTAGAGCAAAGGGCAAAGCCTCCAAAAAAGGGTTTAGTAAGGATAAAACCAGGCAGACATTCTATTTGACACAGTTTGGCATATCCATTACAGGAGTCTATTACTGTCTACTGGAGCTTTTAGGTATGAAATTTACCCTGTGCCTCATCAACTTCTACTTTTGTACACACAATAAGATCAATAAAAGCACAAAAAAGAACAAATGCTAATGTGCAATAAAGATGTAATAAATCCAATTTGAATAAATATAAATATCAAAATTAGTGCAAACAATGAACTCTTCAAAACAACTAATACAAACATTCAAAACAGAAACAGTGCAACAATTGCAACAAACTCCAAAAATGTCCATGGGCTATCATGGGGTGGGGGCTGGCTGGCAGCAGACTGAATTGGAAGTCCCATGTGATACTCCAAGAAGCAGTTTGTCTCAGGAACGAGGCAAAGCGAAACGCTGCACTTGGAGCAGTAAATGGGGGTCTTCACGTCTTTTACTTTATAGCCAGGTGTCTGTTTTGCCTTCTCCTTCCCCTTGGCTGCACAGACCACACACTTCCTATGGTCCTGAGTGCCAGTTCTCCCTTTAAAAATGGGCATGCAAGTGGAGTGGTGGTAACAGGTCTCCTGATGACTTTTTAGACCATGTCAGGGTTTTCCTTTAGGTTTCTGGAGGTTTCATGTTCTGGGTCGGGGTCCTCCTTCAACAAAATTGCAATACAAAACAAAATTGGGCTGATATTGCAATATTATAATAAACATCAGTATTTTATATAGAGGGCAGGTAATTCTCAGTTTTTGACGCACAATTGTGCACAGTTGAGACTGAGTGGAAATGACATTAGTAATATTCAGTTTGGCTACACCTGGCTATTATCACGTAGTGGCATCTGTCAGTATATGTTGATTACAGAATTACAACAGAATCACAACACTATTTTACTATATATTCTAGGAAGAAAATATCTCCACCATCTCCTCCTAACTATGTATCACTTTAAACAGGCATGAATCAAACGTATAAATTAACTTAATTGCTCACAGGAACTGGTAAACTACTGCTCTACTCAGTCCACAGCTGCACCCCTAGTGGCCAATCCAAATTACATGTCCTCATACATCTTCAGAACAGATAGAAAATGTAAGTTATTTATTAGTTATTTATTTAGTTAGGATTCTGGGCTTTTGAGAAAACATTCAGGGCCTGTGAATGTTTTTAAAAACCCTATGCTGATAGTAGACAGGCAAAAACTTCATTAAAATTACAGATTATTGACACAGATGTACCATTATCTAAAGCAGAGGTTAAAACTATCATTATATGTGCAGAACTTGGCCAGAATATCAGGACATATTTGAAAGAGGACAACATCTGCACAGTATTCAGATGTAGGCATGAGTGGAATATGGGCCAGGAACTCAAAGGAAGAAATGATAAAAATAATAATGATCACCTGTTTGAGGATAGGGCATAAAGGACTGAATCATTCACCCTACAGAATAGGCAAACACCTTACATGACTATGCATTCAGTACACCAGAAAGTGTTGAACATATACTGGAACACTGCAAGTATGAGCAAAAAAGGGCGGAATTAATGGCATTAATAGAAAAACAGAATATTACACTGGGTAATCTGCAAGGGACATCGTCAGAGAAACTACACAATCTTCTAAACAGTTACTTCAATCTTCTGCTGTACACTCCAGTCCAATAGGTGGCAGCATAATGCACCTGTAAGCAACCGCCTATAAAACCCAAGCAAGGTGAAGAAGAAGGCTGTTTCCGTGCTGTTTGTTTCATGGTTGTTGCTGTTAGCCATGTTCTGCAGTTAGCAAAATACAGTTACAATACAATTAGATATAACGCGAAAAATAAGATTTGACAGTACGGCGGTGAATCTAACTGTAAGGTAAAAACTTTAAGTTTTATGTCAGTTTCTTTAAGCGACGTGAAGTAAACGTGCTGTCGAGGCCAGTAAACATGCTAACAGAAGCTAAGCTGTCAGTGTCAGAAAAAACACTTCTTAACACTTATTTAAACATACTTTTTCAAAAATACTATCAACAAACAGCTGTTGATGTTAAAGTATTGATTTCCCTTGGTAGAATAGTAACGAATGATACCATATCAAAGGAAAGGGGAAATTCAGGATCAGTATTTTAGGAAATGTACAGACATATTTTCAAGAAGTGCAAGAGTTTGGACCAGAATAAATGAACTATATAAATCTGGAACGAGTTGACAAAATTAGTCGGCGAATGTTCTTTATATCTCTGTACAAGTACCTTATAGACATAAAACCCATGAATCATTTTAAAATTTACAAATATATTTTTTACTGGACAAAATAAAGGCTTTTCATATTGGGTATGACTTCAGTATTTAAATATTTGAAAATACTCCTATACTATACTATACTATATAGAATTGTACAAATGAATGGGGTATTGTTATGATTTTAGCTTTACTATTAATTCCTTTTCATTGTTAATTATTAACAATGGAAAGAAATGACAGATGTAGACCTATTTATTTAGACACATTAAAAAAAATAAAAAACAAAATAAGAAGAAACATAAACTTCTGTTTTCCTTTGTGACAATTTTGAGTGTAGTTTTCTGAATTTCGGAGGTTCACTGATTTTATGAGGCACCAAATGCAACATTAGTCCATAACCCTATCTCATATATATCAGAGACAGAAACAGCCATCAGGAGGGAGCTTACTGAGGAGTGATGGATAAAATCTGTGCATTCCTGATTGACTGGAAATATTTAGAAACTTTAGTGATTTTGATACTATTATGCAGTGTGTTCTGATTGGTGGAAAAAGCTTGTAGCATGTTGTGCTTGCTACTCGCTAACAAGTTGAGATATAAGGATAGAGTTATATTAATTTCTGGTTTTGCCTGTCCAGTCCGGTGTAGGAACTTGTACAGGTTTTATTTATGCAAACAGTTTGTTATTTTGACAGATTCAAAGTGTCCTACATCAGCAACCTGTTCCAACACAGCACTAAATCCAACTTGTTTCACATTAGTAATAAGCAACATGACACATTGATGAACATTATTTTATGTAACCTATATACACAGACTAACTCAGTGTGTGTGTGTGTGTGTGACAAGCTGTGCACAATTAACTGCTGAGCTGAGGCTGGCAACATGAAGGAAATCAAACTTCATTTGAGGTTAGGGGGAAGATGTGCATGGCGCACATTGCATCTGTTTACTAGAAAGAGTTTATTAGAATGTGTTTTTTGGGGGTGACAACAAGGTGGTCAAAGGAAAGCTCAAAGGAAACTAAAACAATTTGGCAACGTTTCGAATTTGAAACATAGACAAGGCAACATTTAAACACAGCAGAACAAAATTCATAGCAAAACTGATTACAGTGTTGTCTTAATCTTGCATAGTACATAGTTCACCAGTGCTGGAGATAGTTCTAGCACTGCCCTCTCATTCTGGAATAGGGAAAAAAGAGCTCTCTGGCTTGTTTAGCTCATTTGTATTTCTTTAAACAAATTGCACTGTCTGGACATGAGCTGGACATGACCAATCTGGTGCACTAGGTGAGATTTTAGCTGGTGTCCCTGGAATTGTACCTAATTCCACCACCATTCATTGTGTTCATGCTCACACAGAAAGTGCCTATTTTTATGTCTTTGTTGTTTTTTTCAAAGATAAAGAAAAAAACAAACAAAATAACATGTATTAAAGAAACAAGCTACATCTACTTTGCTGTGCTGCAATATGCTGCAGTAGAGGGGACAGAAGAACCTGATGCTGCATGTGCTTATCTGAGGTGACAGGGCCACTTGATGCTGCATGGCCGGAAGGTGTTAAGGTGGAGAAGGTGTCTGCAGGTGGTCCAGGATTTGTAGAGATGGGATTATAATATTTCAAGAGTTCATCCTTAGACATAACAGAAGAATATGTGACCATTGGGTTTTACATTATATTAACAAAAAAACAGCTAATGGTGAAACCCAGCCAATAATAGCACCTGTGTCACATATAGCCAAAAACTTTGTGAACACAAACAGCAAGAGTAATTATGCTCAGCCTGCATGCAAAGAACAAATTACTTCTTTCACATGCTGTTTCTATAAATAATAATGAACACGCATAGGTGTACAACTATTAATCAGTAAAATTAATGAATAAAAGGGGATGAAAAAGTATAAATGTTTTAATTGATTACTACAACTAACATTTGCTAACTTGACTAAGATGTCAATAATGTATGTCTGGTTTCTTGAGGTAGATAGTGAATGGTAGTGCAGCTCACTTAAAAGAGAAATTGTATTCCTCAGATTTATGTTGTACGTCAATCCATTACCACAACTTTACCTAATGAATGTAAGGTGTGAGTAATTATTGTTAACTCTAAATATTTGTTAGTAAACATCTCTAAAATAAACTAGTAATACAACAGTAACATTCATCACATTACCCCAGACTTTTTCCCATTTTTCCTCCTTTTCTGTTCTTTTCCCACAGCACCAAAAGGCTTTGCTCTTTATATATACTGTATGTAGTTGATGATCCTAACATGTTTCACAGTCTGTGTCACTCTGATAACTCGCCTGTCCCACAGTTAGGTAGCCTCTAACTGAGCGCCAGGGTTATGCTGCGAGCAACCAGAAAATAGTTGGCTACATGCTTTGTAATAGTTACAGTTCAGTTTTACATATGTGTCATTTTGCCTGTATGTTGGATTAGCGAAGCATTTTTGAAGATAGTGTTAAAATGTGACAGTCTTGCCTTAAAGCATTCTACCAAGCAGCACAGATTAAGCCCTTGGTAAATATATGTAATCCAAATTATTCAGCAATATGGAAAACAACTGAATGTTAGTACCCAGCTGAAGTTCCACTACAGGCCATTATTGGAGATAGTGATTTTGAAGTATCACCTGGGTAAAAGTCCTGACCCTTGGCTGGATCTCTGACTCTGACCCTTTTTTCAAAGAGGCTAATATTTATGCATCTAAGGAGTCATATTATGGAGTTTTACCCCAAACCTGGATCTCGATGCTCATTTTTTTGAAATGCCTTCTTAAAAATTCCAAGATCTAAGGGAAAAACACGGCTTATCTAGCCAAGACAAGCATTTGCCTATACCGCCTGTGCCCATGCCTGGCTCTAGCCACATGGCAGGATTACTCTAATAGAGTACATCCTGTGATCCAGACTAGTGCTGGTTCTTCACTCCCTGCTTCTTGTCATTATTTATTGTTCATTGTAAGTGAAAGTAAGGATTTGGTATATTGGTCTGGTCCCGAGTCAATATCAAACAGGTTTGAAAATCTTTCTCCTACCCCAACCTTAGATGATGGCCTTTCAGACTTGCAGGTGGAGTACACATATTTGGGGTTGGCAAATGATTCCAAATTATTCACCTTGTTTGTAGGACTAGGCCCACTTCAGTATAGGAAGAAAAATATGTATATCCTGAATACTAGAATGCATTTTGTCTGCACATATTTTCTAAATGTATTGATATTCTTTGAGCCTGATGAAAATCTTTGGTGGGCTGGATGTGACCTGCAGGCCAGCAGTTAATGATCACCATTGTGTGGCTTTAACTTTTTTTAAAAAATTGAGAAAATTTAATGCACTTCAGAAAAAATATCAACATATATTTCATATCACCATTCAGGCAAAACGTATTAATGTATTTATTGTCCATATGGCCCAGACCTGATGTCCATTTTTATTGTTCCATTTTTCACTTCACATTCATTTTCATCATCTTCATTTTTATCAATTAATTTGTTACAGCCACCCCTCATATGATTCACGCAGATGTTTTATTTTACTGTTTTTTTTCCTTTATTGGTTGTGGTGCTGCTTGTTCTTTATTATAATGAAGTTAAAGCTCTGACGACTTTACTTTGCTATTCATTCATACGTATTTATAAAGCATTAAACCATTAAACATGTCTGATAACCCCACAGGTGATACCATGCTCCTCAAATCCACAACAACTGTAAATCAACACAACTGACCCTCTGTCGCCGCTGTCGTCATGGGAACCACGATGAGTGAGCCCTGTATATATGACAAACTGTCTGAGAGCATTGATATCCTGCGGCAGTCGGGCTATCGTTACGGCATGTCGGAGCGGGAGATTGAGAGGTTCATCAAACAGGTTCTGGAGACCAATGAGCCCAGGAGGGAACCACCTCAGTTCCCCATCCTCAGAGCCACCATCAAGGTCAGATCCTGTTAACTGTTAAAGTTTCAGAAGGCAAAAATCAGTGCAAAAACACTAGAATTTGACATCCTTCTGCAGCTCTCTCCTCTGTCTAAATCAAAAGAATAGATATAAACAGATATGTCCACTTTTGGGATCGCAAATATCTTAAAATATATCTCTTCTTGTAGCAAATTAGACCACTATCTTATATAACTCATTGGCTGTATGAAAATAATGACAGCTTATTGATTTTAAAAAATAAATAAGATAAAAATAAAAATTACCCTAAGGAAGGTAACACAAGTGACATGAAAAATACATTTTACAAAATGGCCACTACATTAATCAAAACACATGTTGTTAATCATGGTATACATGCTAAATTATGTTATTTAATCCATTTGTATTCTATTTTCTTTTACAATTCCCTCAGAATAAAGTAGCTGTGATTTCAACTAAAAGCTTCATATGAAATCTTTACAAACCCCATTTCCAGAAAAGTTTTCTAAAACGCAATTAAAAACTAAATCTGTGAAAGAGTGAACAAATCTGAAGGCGCCACCCTTGTGTTTCTGTGTTTACAACCCATATGCATCTTTTCTGAATCGATGATGCCATAGCCCCACCTCTCCCTTAGCATGCACTAACCCCACAAACAACAACAACAACAATGGCTGATTACAGGGTTGCGTTTGTGTTGCAGAAGCTACTGAGCGTGAAATGGCTTTTAGATTTGTGCAATAATTTAGTGTGTCTAGATAGTACTTCAAATAAGAGATGAAAACTGTAAAATTCGGTTTCTGTTTTGTATATTTGGTGGTGTGGATATGGAATTTAGCTAATAAAGTAATGAGGTTAACAATATACATCTTCTTCCAGGCAAGTCATCAGAAAACACATCAAATAAAATACATTCAACACTGAAAAATAATTCGGTATATATTTTTCTGTTTACAAAACAATTAAGGTTATTCCAAAATGTCTGACTAAAAATGCAGTCCCAAAAGAGATGAGTAATCATTCTTCAGATTGGTGACAAAGAGTAAAGAGAAAATTAAAAACTGTATATATATACGAGTGACCAGCATAAAAGTAACTGTTTATGAAAATTGGAAAGTTTTACAGGAAGTTCCTCTATATTGTAATTACACCTCAATAAAAAAATAATCCTCTACTGCTTCAAATACATAAGTGGAGATAAAGTTCTACAAGGAATTTGGATTTGCTTTAGTACCTTTTGATCCACTTAATTTTAAAAGTAGAATGTAGAGTGTGAAAGTCGAGGACATTGAATCCACCAGCATTAAGCTTATTAATCATAACATTTTTCTGAATAAAATTAGATTTTTTTCACTTCCAACCTCAGGAAGTGATGGCTTTCCTATAGAGTGGTATAAAGTATTTCAAAATGAACTGAGCCCACTCCTTTATAGGACTTATAACTGGATTATGAAACAAGGTAAGATACCCCCATCATGGAAAGAAGCCATAATAACATTAATCCCAAAAGAAAATAAAGATAAGGAAAATTGTGAAAAGGTGAACGGTTCATTATCTGAGAGATTTGTGTTAGGGAGGGGAACAAGACAGGGATGTTGTCTTAGCCATTAACATTGTTTGCTATTTATATAGAACCATTGGCACAAGTGAGGATACAGTCAGGATACAGAATTAAAGGAGATAACTATTGGGAATAGGGAACACAAAATTGGCCTTTTTGCGGATGATGTGGTGATATATCTATTGGATGTAGACACTTTCTTCTTGCAAATGATGGAAATTATAGAAAAATACAATTACTATGCAGGATATAAATTAAATCTTGCAAAAACTCAGATTCTCTCATTTAACCACACCCCTCAGTAGAAATTAAAAATAAATACGTCAAATGGGACTCAAAACAAATGAAATACTTAAGGGTATATATATTACCAAAAATATCTCAAATTTGTATGGGGCCAATTACAACTATATCAATCAAAATATAAGAAAGGACATAGAAAGATGGTCCACATACCCAATGGATTTCAGCAGCAAGATAAATACAATAAAAATTAACATTTTGCCTTGGCATATTTATTTCAATCCCTGCCAATAGAGAATCCACCAAAACAGTTTACAGAATGGGACAAATTTTTATCTAGGTTTATTTGGGAAGGGAGGAAAGCCAGAGTCAAATACACTACACTCCAATTGCCCAAGAATAAAGGTGGAATGGCACTTCCAAATTTCAAGATGTACTTTTACGCAGTCCAGCTTCAACCACTAGTTAATTGAATGTGATGAAAACTATACAGCAAGATGGAAAGATGTTGAGACGTGCATCCCTGGCTACCACATACAAACACTCCTGGGAGAAAAAACAATTCCTGGATATATCAGGAATTTGATTTGAATTTGAATCCGGGTTGTATGACTCAACATTTAAAGAGTGGAAGAAAAATGGACTGACTGCATTTTGTACTGCCACAGAAAATGGAAGACTAAAAATTTTTGAAGACCTAACCTCCTGAGACCCAGGTTTTTGTTTGATGTGCATTTTTTATGTCTCCTTACTATTTGGGATTAGTAGGACCTAATTTTAGTTGAAATTAAATTTGAGCTTTCTTGCACTTGAACTATGTCAAAACCAATGCCCTCATATGAGGACAATGGGTCTGTCTTTGCATATACATTTTTTCCTTGCTATTTGGGATCAGAGGGACCCAATTAGCCTAAAAATGAAATTTTAGCTTTCTACAATGAGTGGTTATCTCAAAAACCAATGTCCTCATATGAGGGGATTGGGTCTATCTCACTGTATGACAATAACGCCATTTATTACGCCAAATTTAAAAAGCAAACAATTACTAAAACAGCAAACATGCTGGAGGCAATATGGTCAAATAAATGCAAACCATACACATATCTTCTGGTGTTGCCCCAAAATAAAGCCATTTTGGGATAATGTTGTTTAAGACTAAATTTTAGAAGAAGAAGTGCATCTTTCATGTGTTAGTGTTGATGAGCCTACCATTGCTTTTGTTCATTGAATGTCACTATGTGCATTCTCCACTGTACTGAGTGGTTCTATCTATTACAAACTTGCCCCATTGCTCCTGCATAGGCTAAAGGATTAATCGTATTTATTTATTTTATTTTAGCATTTCTGCACTTGTATTTTGTAGTAATACCATTAGTATTTATATTTTTATGTTTTATTTATTTTTGTTTTTCTTGTCCTTTTCCTTCTTTCAATTTTCTTTAGAATGTCCAGGGGGTTCAATTGTTTGAATATACTTTGTGTTGTATATCTTAAAAATCTTTCTAAATAAAGTACTAAAAAAAGAAGGTGAGAGTAGGAATGTAGATTGACCGGTAAATTGAGAGCCTCGCCTTCCGGCTTAGCTCCTTCTTCACCACGACGTACCAATACAGCGACCGCATGACTGCAGACACTGCACCGATCCGTCTGTCAATCTCCCGTTCCGTCCTCCCCTCACTCGTGAACAAGACCCCGAGATACTTAAACTCCTCCACTTGAGGCAG
>JAPQRN010000545.1:0-12317 GCA_037367275.1 Coranthus polyacanthus | reverse complement strand
CTGATGTGAAAACATAAGAAACATAATGAAGGCAACTGTGATCCTTGCTTTTCAATAATCATTTCTGACTGAAACACGTTTCACCTGGTGTATGGTAAATCACAAGTAAAGCGGTAAGCTCCACCTTGTTTAGGATGGAACTATGTAGAGCTGGGTGACATGGTCAAAAATGTTCATATTGATCGATATCGATAATTAGCACAATAAATGTAAAACCGTTATTTCTTTACAGTTTAAGGGCTGACTTTTGGTCCTGTGTGAAAGTTGAAGAAACCAGATGGTTGTTTGTGGTTTTAAATTATTCATTCAAGATGTGACAAGACAAAAATTATGTAAAAGACCAAAACGGCATAGAAGACGTAACTACACGAAAACAACACAAAACATTTTGATGGTTATTTGTGGTTTTAAACTTTTCTTTATAGCCAGAACATGACAAACACTTCAGAACATCTAAAGACATTCAAAACTATTATAAATGATGGAATATTTATTCCACATCAAAATATACATGCAAATTAAATAAAACAACAAAACACTGAAAAATTTCCGAAGCATTTTAGCTGAGAATAGAAACAAAATAAACCCTAAAGTCCAATAATCATTATCACGATAAATTCAATTATACTACGATAACGATATAAATTTATCGCCAACCCTAGTGACTGCTTTCAACATAAACATGACAAAGAGGCTTCACTTGTAGCCATAAACTAAACTTACTTTGCACAAGTACTGCACATTTGTGTAACCACGCATGATTTGAACTTGTGTACATAAGGCTACACGGAATATCAGTTAAAAACAGTAAACAAGAATCTGGTTGGATTCAGTCTGATCTCAAATCTTTGATAAATGGAGTTAACATTATATTGTCTGGAGACCAATTAAAAATTGCAGGGAGTAGGTGGCTGGACACACAACAGTTCCAACAGTGAAGTTTTTCACTCCCACAAATTGTTAGCCTGGAATTACCCAACTCATTCTCAAATAAGGATTAGTCTGGAACCTGTCAATTCATTTTTGATTTCAAAGGGTGCTATTTGTCCTGCTTGGAGTTTTATAGTCAAAAATGTTTTTACACTTTAATATAACTTTAAAGCATCTGTGTAAGTCAGACTCTCTGCACGTCAGAGTTCAGAAGTCAGACCAGCAGCTCACAGAGTTACTGTAATTTTTCACTGTCTGAAGTTGTCATTAAAAGTCGTCACTAAAACCAAACCCTTTAGTACGGACAGATGTGCAACGCAAAATACTAGAATTAAACGGGTACACGGGCCATTTAAAACAAATGTTAGCTGAGTAGGAAAGTTTTTGTAAGTCTCTGAAAAGTAGATCATATGACAAATTAAGGTTTGAGTTTGCCCAGACCTATGTCCCAATATTTATCTTCTAATTCGAGCTGCATGCAAAACAAACCTGCAAAGGTAATATTATGATTGCACAAATGACAGCGATGTACAGACCAGCTTAACAACACTGACATTTTCCTGTTATAATATGCACTACTCCAATGTTAAAGGCAAAAAACACCCTCATTCTATAGTTTTCTACAGCATTTCCTTTTTAAATTTATGAAACTTGTCGAGCCCTGTGAACTATGACATTACTTTCCATGCTGCCCAGGACCTTTGTGACATATAGATGACAGCTGTGATGTCCTGCTAAGAATACATAAAATAAATAACGGCTTCCCAAACATCAGTAACAGTGAAGCAGTAGGTCAAGAGAGAAACTAGAGACTAGAGAAAATCTGGATGGGAAAAGTGGATGTTTACTTCTCCCTTAACAAGGAACATTGAGATGCCCTTGAGCAAAGCACTTGGTGTCCAGCTGACTCAGTGGCAGCAGCGAGCAGCTACTCAGTCGCATTGTACCTGTTCAGTGAGGCTTCAGGCTTGGACTTTTGTAATATATGTAGATTTTTTTTAAAAAACAGAAGTGCAAAAGAAGGAATGCGGACCCAACAAACACTTCATAGACTGAGACAGTTGCATTAGTCACTGTAAATATGAGCAATGCATTTTTAATCACACAGCACAATGCCATTAGTAACTGAATTGCTAACTGCAAATGAACACATATTTAAAACTAGACGAATGTCTTTCATAATAATTAAATCCTATAATGAAGGCTCTGTCACACCGCCCACCATTGCAATTGGCTTGTATAGTCTCTGTGTAGAACTGTACGTGGATGTCTGTGAATGTGTACGCGACAGCAATGGCACCCTGTTGATATAGTTCCCCCTCTCCTTAGGGAGAAAGTCTGTTGTTGCCGTCTTCCAAAAGACACACACCCACCCACTAACGCACAATGAGACTCACTTGAAGACAAACTTGTGGTGTGGCTTTAGTTGCTTGATAATTGTTTTTAGGCAAACATAATTTTGCTAGCCGAGACAGCTAACCCATAACCATGAATCAATGAGATGGTAATGGAGTCATAGGGGAAAACACACACTCAAAAATACTGTGGCAACATTGCACAAGGAACTCTCTCTCTCCCTCTGTATCAATCTCATTTTATCTCTCCCTCTCTCTCTCTCTCTCTCTCTCTCTGCACTTTTGTTCCCGTTTCTTTTACTTTTCATAGTCATTCAGAAAATATGGCAAAAAATAAAAACGTCTTAAGGAAAAACAAACAAACCAATAAAAATGAAATTTAATTAGTTTGCCATCAGCTGACCTCCATAACCATTACTTCTCCTCTGTTCCTCCCACAGAAAGCAAGCCAGGTAAATAATCGCCCCTGCTGTAATTAATAAATGCATGATCCATAATGAGAGGGGCTTGTTAGGCACTGGGGCAACTACTACTGCTCTGTTTTTCTTTTGATTTCCCCCCGTTTTCAGTTTTTTTTTTTCATTTTAGCTTCTAAACTTCAAACGTAATTTCCACCTCTGAAGCATGCTAATTGCTCTCCCTCTCTGCTTTATAAACATCAACAAAGTTTTCTCATTTGGAGGCAGAGAACAGTGTAATGTGTGGCTATCGATCGCAGGGGAAGGAGATTGCCCCTGGCTGGTAACAAACCAAATGACTTTTAGATCTGAATTAAAGTGGGGCAGGTATAACTTAGGCTGAACGCATTATATGAATTGAATGAAGAGATAAATTCTAAAGCTACCATATGCTTGTGCAGTTGGACCCTATTCTTTTTACTTTTATTTTCAAGATCGATCGAGAGACGATTGTCATGTCATTGTTATTTCAATTGAACTTGAGAATGAATTGAAATATGTGTTGGTATAAGTGATGTTGCTTTTACAGAAGCGGCACCTAGCATTAAATCCCTGTGAGCTTCACCTCATAGTCTGACATCCTCTAGCGGTTGTCTTTTCGCCACCACAGAGTCTAGGCTTTCCTGTTAGGGGCCCTAAGGCGATGGAACAATGTAGGCTCTGTTCAGTTAGTAACCTCCTTCAAATCACCTCTCAAATGTTACTTTTACTGGATAGCTTACTCAGGTTTTATTT
Source organism: Coranthus polyacanthus (assembly GCA_037367275.1). Classification (NCBI taxonomy): domain Eukaryota; kingdom Metazoa; phylum Chordata; class Actinopteri; order Kurtiformes; family Apogonidae; genus Coranthus; species Coranthus polyacanthus. The sequence goes on along the minus strand of JAPQRN010000545.1, from coordinate 8,839 downwards.
AATTATTCTACCTCCTGTTTACTCCTGATCAGACTCATTCTTATATGTCTTTAGGCCTGCCTTTCCCAAACTTAGGGTTGGGACCCAAAATGGGTCACGGAGCTGACCAAAGCCATGTAAAATGCAGAGGAGAGGCTTCAATCATAAAAACATAACAAAGATAACATACAAGACGTAACAAGACAAAAATGGAAAAGATGGAAACATCACAAAAGATGAAACAAGACAGAAACGATGTAAAGAAAAGACTTTCAGAATCAGTGTTTTGACAGCAAAAACTCAGTCAGTTGTGTGTTTGTGTATGCTAGCATTATTTGTTATAAGTGACTGTTGACATTGCCACTCTTTCTGTGACTGACGATCCAACAAGTACATTGTTTTGACGGTGGAAGAGTCAGTAAAAATGTAGACATTAAGGCAATTAAGATGGTTTTTTGTGAATCTCATTTGGGTCTCAAGCTCAAAAGGTTTGACACCAAGAGACAAGGGGATAACCATGATCAGAGCTGGACTGGATGGATGCTGACTGAAAATGCTGTAGTTTGCCCAGTGTTCTTGACCATATGTAGACTGGGATTTTCTGAAATGCACCTTTTTCTAAATGTTTTGGACGTTTGTCTACACGAAAACGGCATTTCACAAAATTAATTCTGAATTTGTACCCAGAATGCTGTGATAACTTTCATTTATAAATGCCAGCACAGCCTATATAATTCTTGACCAGGAAAAGGAGGATAAAGATGCAGAGGAATTACCCCAAATCACTAATATTCTGCTACTATTCTGAACATGACAATATTCTGAATTCCACAGGTGTCATGTCAACAGAATATTCTGTTTGGATATTCTGAATTAGGCCTTTTTCTAGAAGAAGCATTTTCCGACTAAGACATGTGGGATATGCCGATCTTATCCAGATTTTATGATGATCCTTTAGACTTGTATACCGTGCATTTGGAATACGTACTATGTCCTTTGTGGGTTTTACAGTAGGTTGCAACACATGGCCTCTGTTTATGGTTAGGTCCTCTCTGGTAGAGATGGATGAATCCAAAGAAAAGTCTGCATTTCTGGTCACCTACTACTAAACATTATGACAAAAGATGACAGGATATTGAAAAGCTGATTTTTTTCAAGATGGTCTTTAAAGGATTGAAAGATGGAGGCTGTGTTCACACAGTGGAACATCTACCACCAGTGAACTTACCCTGATTGAAAACCCTATTCTTAATCAGGGTTTACCTGCTTGCATGTGAACAGAATTACAGTATACTGGAATACTAATTTTCATTAGCCACGTAAACAGCTTATCAGGAATTTAGTCTTTTTCTTAATTAGGGCAAAAAACGTAATATTTTGTGATTGTAAACAAGTCATGGAGACGTTGATTTGCACAGGACTCACATGACCTCTGTGTTTGGAGAAATATTGTAAGCAATTTGTCCTGAAATTCTTACTTCACAAATTACAGACATGGCAGATTTGCACAGGATCCCGAGTTTTTGTTTGAGTGTTTTATTTGGGGGGAATTTTTCCTCACTCAAACTGAGGGTCAAAGGACAGATGGTGTTGTATTTTTCCCAGATTGTAAAGCGAATCTCTGATTTGTGATATTGTGTTATGTAAATAAAACTGAACTGAATTGAAAAACTAAATTGAATAAAATCACAAACAACCTCCGCAATTATTACAAATTACCAGAGGTCCACAGGTAATAAATGAATGGTAGTGTGGATAGGGATTTAGGTAATTAAAAATGGATTTATAGGAAAACTCCTTGAGAGTGAAGAGTTTTTGGCTTGTAATGTCAGAGTGTGCAGCGTTGTCTCCGTTGTACATGAGGCGATTTTGTGCAACTGCAGTGATGCCAAAATAGTGATGTTGCTAGCCTTGCTAGCAGGACTTATTACATGTTGACACGTAAATATACAGCTACTCTTCTACTATATTGAAGAACAGAAGCGTCATAATGCACGATGGAGGTTGATGCTAAGGACACAGACCCTGTTGCCAATGTTGCCGATTTTGAGCCTGTTGGATTAGCATTCTCATGAGAGCACTTCAATTATGTTTTCATGTGGAAAGGTGGACAAGATTTTTTTGGTTTAGGAAGGAGGAAAAACTATGCATATAGTACATGTGGACTAGGCATAAGACAGTCACTTATTTTATTGATTTCATGCTCTGACTTAGTTATTGCAACTGGGAAAACATTCAGTGGTAGGTGGAAGCAGCTGTGACGTCTACTGAACTAACTGTGCTACCTGATGCACAAGGACATGTTTTTTCCCCCACTAAAGACTTGTAGCCCTGTGTGTATTACTTATTGAACTAACAAATGTTATAAAAAACACATTTCTTTTTCTTTTTTTTTTTTAAAATGGCAACTGGTTACACATAAGTGAAAAACCAGCTATGTTCAACTAAGCTGAATTGGGCTTTTAAGGAGCATGGTGCAATAAACCTATCCATTTTTCCATCCAAATTTCAGCTCCATCGTGAAAAACTCATTTTGGTTGCTTTTTTTTTTGTTTCCCCCTTCAAAAAGCCATGGAAGCTTAAATGTCATGGTGACAAGAAGAGGCAAGGTTATGTCATATTCAGGAGTCTGATTTTAAAGCAGTGAGGTTGGTTTTGAGGTAAAAAGACACTGTAATAATGTACAGTACTCAAAGTCAGTGGTGCTAATTAAGAGGTGTTTGCATCAACTGGATTTTGAAGGGAGAAAGGATGAAGGATTGCTCTCAGCAGATCTCATATTTCCTGATTTTTTTTATCCACAGAGAGTTGTTGAAGTCAGTGCCAATTAAGTGTAAGTAGTAATGAGCGTACTGCTAATGTCTGTGTTAAGTGATAGGATAAAAATAATTGCAATGTAAAAAACAAGCAAAGTTAAAAATCTGATACACTAGCAACGGATTCACACAGAGCGATACTCGGTTAGCAACAGTGCCAAAGAAAGTCAACATGTACCAGTATGGGAGGAGATTTCTCGTCAATGCCTTGTTGTTATGGCATCACAGATGTGTTTTGGAGCCTCTCGCAGCACCTTCCAACGTGGCTCAGCTGTTGGAGCTCATAGGTGGATCAGACAAGACGTGATTATGATTGTGCAATTTGAAAAACAGTACCTGCAGGGATGAGGAGCAAGTAAAACCTCTACTTATGCCCTGTGCATCTCATCCTCAGTGAAAAGTGGATTGTATCAGTCCTTTCAGCTCAATGCCCACAGGAGTCATTCATGTCAAAGAGCACCTAGCGGCTGACAACTAGAAGGCCTTGATCACGAGACAGACGTGATGAAAGCGCGATCACACTGATAGCTCATAGGGAATATGAGACCTCACAAATACATCCACATTGTATAGAAATGCTGGCATATACACATGTGCACACAGTTGAACTAATGATGGAGATAGAGATAAAAATCTAACAAATATAAGGTCAGAACATGCTTCTGATTAAAATATTATGATGATTCTAACTTGACCTGAACTTGTTTATCCGTTTATGTTTCTTTGTGTGTGTGTGTTTGGGCTTCTCACCCTGTGCGGGTCGTTTTCATGCACCCGGCGTCGTGGATCCAGTTCTTCATAAGGCGGCACCATTCCCTCTCTCCTCGCCTGCTGGTACTCTCTTCTTAGTTGCTGGATCCTGTCCACACTGCTGCACAGAGAAAAAAGAGAGAGGCAAGTACACAGATTAAAAAAAACAAAAAACAGAGGAACAACAGCAAAAGAAGTCACAAATAGTCTGAAAACAGCCTCATTAGTCCTGGACACCAGATTTGTTTTAAAGTTGGTTTCACTCTGGAATCAAGGGGGAATGACCACAGCTTGAAATTGATGAGGAAGTATCTCAAAGCATAATGATGGCTGCCAGATGCTGGCTCCAAAAAACCCAGGCTCCAATTGACTTCTATTCAAAAAAACGTCAACTTCTATCAAGCAATAGTAGAAGGGATGACTTTTAGGAGTCATTAAGGTCATTTGCTTTAGAATTTGTGGTCCTTTTGTTAATCATTGGTCGGTTAATTAGATATATGACTTTGATGTTTGCTGTGTAGGTGTTGATTGATAGAGTTTGGTCAATTTCTGGTTTTGTCGGTCTGGTGTAGGAGCTTAAATCAGACTGATTTATGCAAAGCGGCGTTTGTCATTATGACAGAGGTTATGACAACCTGTCATAACCTGTGGGTTCTCCTTGTGTCTGCGCCGGAGAACCCACGCAGACACAAGGAGAAACATGCAAACTCCACATGACAAAAGTCATGGCAAAACTGATTAAGGTGCCGCTTTAGCTTCACATAGTCAGACCTATGTCCACACTTTATGAGAGCTGTGCCAGCACTGCTTTGCTCCTGCTTCGTCATCTTATTTAGTGTTTACTGGCCGTTTTCAAACTAGCTTAGAGGTGCATTACCGCCACCTAGTGGACTGGGGTCACTACACTCATTCATGGGCTGTGACAATCTCATTACTTTCACTCAGGAGTGTCTGCTGAGTGGAAGTGTGACACTTGGTGGCAAAATTCAGTGTACCCATCCAGTCTGGTGATTGGCTTCATATCAAACCAATTTGAAATTTCTACACCAGCCCAACCCTACTGACTGACAACTTGCTCACCTGCTGAATTGGACTTTGATTTTTTTCAGCTAACAGAAAGCTCTACTACAGTTAAAGTTAAGAAGTTACACTAACATAACTGTCAAAGGACTTTGTCACGCAAACTTTTCCTGAAAGTTACGTTACTTAATTACAATACCCAGCTTGTTAGTATAACTTAGCTGCACTAGCTAATGTAAGTGTTCATTCGGTCTTACATTATATGCTCTGTCATCTAATTAGTGTTTTTATACATTGCGCAAAGTCAACATTACTTTTGTCAAACACAACTGTATGTGCAAAGTTTAACATTTCCTAGCTAGCAGTGCGGCTAGTGTTTTCAGCAAGTTAGCAATAGCATTAGCTTCGCTCTTCCCCAGTTCCACATTCTGGCCTAAAAAGGATCACTTCTTGCTCCAAAAAATACGATGGTGCAGAGGCTTCAGAAACCAGTGTGTGATATTGAAGTTGGTATGTGCTCTTCTTTTATACAGTCCATGGAATTAAGGAGAGAAAGCATATTCAAACAGATGTACAAAACCAATGTGGTTGCCAGTTTTAATCTGCTACATGTTGTAAGATACAGAAAGTCCTGCTCACAGCTTGTGTGGTATAAAACATTCCTGTTTGACATCACCACCATGTAGCTGTCTATTGATTAGCAAGCATATTTTCTATATCTTTGCAGCTAGTCTAAATTCTTCTCTTCATGAAGGCTATGTAGTCCTACCTGCATTCATACACAATACATATGTATGTAGGCAAACAAACAAAGATCAATGCCCTGATCATTCTGATTGCCCACATGTTTATCTGTTTTCCATCTTTTTCTTCTTTTGCAGAAAGCAAGAAAACAAATACATCAATCATTCAATGAATTTTCTTCTCTCTGTCAACAGAAATATACGGCATATCACCCGTGAACCCTTGGCACCGCTGTGAATCATGCACATACACATATCTGCACACCCACACATAATGGAAATGTGGGAAGTCATATAATGCACATATCTATGTGTATGCATCATTAGAACTGCAGTGTGCAATTTCAAGTTGGAAGGAGGAAAAATGCATCAATGCACCATGAGGTAATTTATGGAAAGGGAGAGTAAGCCATACATGCCCTCTCCCCATGTTTTCAAGGCATCCTGTTGACAAAAGCATGTACTTTTGAGAGGTTATGCCAAACTTTTCAAGATTAACTTCTTGACTTGTATCAGCAAAACTCAACTGTGACCCATAACGTCAGAGTGAATATTGTAAATTTGTGAATATTAATTTTGTAATATTGTAATGGTCCAGGTGACAAAACAAGCACACAAAAGTACACGCTGAACACACAAAGTCGCAAACGGAGACCAAAAACGTATGCATACAAAACATACTCTCAGATTTATTAGTGGTTGTGGGTGTACATCTCTGCAGTATTTCTCACCGACTGACTATTCAGTGACTCAGGCTCTAAACACACAATAAAGAACAGATTAGCTAAAACTAAACTACTCTATGTCCCACTACAGAGAGTCACACATTCCACAGTGGTGATTGTGAAATGGGGAAAAACATAATTACACCATTACATACCAACAACATTCTAATAGATGGGTTAGCAATACAACAATGACATGGCCCATTCAGGATGGTAGCAGATTAGCAGTTGGTCCACGTCTTTGGACTAGACTACAATAACTCAGTCAACCTGTCCAATAATTTGCTATGTGACTAAATACCTTTAACACTTAGGACATTCTCATTAGCTAAGGTTTGCAACGTTAACTTTAACACTAGGTGGCTTTCCAAATCTATGGCAAATTTTAACTGAATTTTCAGAAAATGCTAATTTATGTACATTTCCATCCACTACTATTGTGCACATATTAAGAGGTGATTCTTCATCATCATCATCAACATCACTGTTTTAATTGTTGCCAGTTAAGTGTAGTATTTCATACAATACGTAAGTTGCTGGTTGAGGGGCTGATAGAAGTAAGGGACATTTTGTCAAAAAGCCTGAAGCTGCTTTCGCTTTTGCCTCACGAACCGAAACGTTGTTTCAAACTCTCCCACAGTTTATCAAAGACATTAGTTTCAGCTGCTTTACATACATGCTGTTGCCCATCTAATAAAGAATGTATGTTTTTTTTCTAGTATTAATTCAGTGAATGTTGCCCTCTCCTCATTGCTCCACATGCACATAATTATTTGCTAAATCTGTTTCTATTACACTTATTTGGATTTACATTTTCTCAATACAACACCTTTTTCAAGGGTATAATTTTCGCTGTTTCCATTCATGTTTTTTATGCACAAACTGATAATGCACTATGAACTATGCACCCATTCAGTCATTTGCAAAGAACCTCAATGCACATACTACATGTTCAGTCTTACTTTATTCCCTAATATGGTTACGGACTCCAAAATGTGAGCTCCTTCTACAAAGTCAGGTTTATTTGCTGTTCGTTCTTCACATATTCTATTATTCTTACCCTCCCTACCCTTACTCATTTCCCTTTTCGCTCTCTGAAATTGTGCACCCAAAGAGCTGTGAGAGTGTATTTTCTGCAGCCCTGAAAACTGTCTCATATCGTAGGTAATATCTATCGCAAACTCTCCAAAATTCTGACTCTGTTTCAATGTCTTTTTAGTTGTAGCTTCATCTAGTTTCTCCACCCTACCTTTAGTTAAACTAGTTACACTGCTTCACATCTGTGCATCTTTCATAACAGTGTCTATGTTCATTTACTAAATAGTTCATATTGAATATGCACAAAATTATTAAACGTGCTCTGCCTCTGTGCTTCTTTCAGTCTTTTTTCATTTAAACTTTTCACCCAAGGCACTGGTAGTGAGAAGCTGCATTAGTATGAAGTATAGAGGAATGCATTATAGTGAAACATAATCTAGTTTGCTGTGTATGTGTGTGTGTGTGTCTATGTAGGAATGTATTTGTGCTCTATATTCTAGCCTGGAAGCCAAGGGAAGCTGTGTCAGCAGTAACACACATCTACTGAGCGGAGAGTAAAGTCGAAGCAAAATGAAATATGATGCTTTGCACCTGATAGCTGAGGTAAATGTGTTTTTAGTCTTAATTTTCCTATTTTATTCAGTTTAATGCCAATGTTTAATTTGCAGATACAGTTTTGTAAAATTCTCTTCATTTATGTATAATTTCTGACTTTACATTTGGGTGCTCTCTCACACATGGATAGATGCACGTTTGGTGTACTGTTAAGTAGCCGCATGCAACGTTTGTATATGTAGGGCTGAGCAATATGGCCAAAAATGTTACCATTTTTTTTGTCCAGTTTAAAGGTTGAATTTTGGTCCTGACTGAATGTTGAAGAGGATGTTTTAAATTATTCATATAAGACGTAACAAGACAAAACAATGTAAAAGACACAACAAGACAAATGTGGTTATTTGTGGTTTTAAATTATTCACACACGTTGCAACAAGACGAAAAAGGATTTAAAAGACGCAACAAGAAGAAAACGACATATCAAAACAGAAAAGATGCAACAAAACAAAAGCAAGGAAAAAGATACAAGATGAAGACAAGACATAAAACATGACAAAACAAAAACAACGTAAAAGATGGTTATTTGTGGTTTTAAATTACTCATTCAAGATCCAATACCAAAACGACGCACAAGACACAACAAGATAAAAACAATGTATAAGACACAACAGGACAAAAACGGCATAAAAAAGTGCAACAGGATGAAAATGATTTAAAAGACGCAACAAAATGAAAAAAAAAAATGTAGTGTGACAAAATGACACAAAAGATGGTTACTTGTGGTTTTAGGCTGGTCTTTATGGTCAGACTCAAACTCTTGCCAAGCAGCAGGACATTTCAGAAATCTACAGGTAGAGCCTTCAGAACAATTATAATAACGTGTGAAGAGTAAGTGTACTGGCTGACAATGTAAATAAAATAAACCCAAAAGATCTGAAGATATGAAACTATATTGTGATCAATATAATGTAAGTGTCATCGCATGGCCTTAACTGTACAGCAGACAAACAGTGAGTGTGCAAACAGTCATGTGGTCATAGAAAAGAAGAAGAAGAAGAAATTAACTATACTATATGAACTATATAGAGTGATATGGTGACATGAAAATATTCCCCACCCACTCCTCACACTCTGCTTATTCTTTGACGACCTGGGAGAAAAGGGTGGGAAAATGAACACAACATTCATCTTCTGTCCACAACACACACACACA
>JAPQRN010000542.1:0-16759 GCA_037367275.1 Coranthus polyacanthus | reverse complement strand
TATTGCCAGAGAGCCCAAGTCGGGTTCGGGCACTTCTGATCGTCGTAGAGACACGTAGTTGGTACCGTTGGAAAGCCTGTGGCCACAAATGGGGGGGTAGAGCTTGGTTTGGTGTCTCTACGACATTCACGGAAAAAAATAGCCCACCCAGGTATTAGCCAATCCCACACAATGGCTTTTTTCTATTGCCAGAGAGCCCAAGTCACCTTCGGGCACTTCTGATTGTCGTAGAGACACGTGGTTTGTACCGTTGGAAAGCCAGTGGCCACAAATGGGGGGGTAGAACTTTGTTCGGTGTCTCTACGACATTCCCAGAAAAAAATAGCCTAACCAGGTATTAGCCAAAACCACACAATGGCTTTTTTCTATTGCCAGAGAGCCCAAGTCGGGTTCGGGCACTTCTGATCGTTGTAGAGACACGTAGTTCGTACCGTTGGAAAGCCAGTGGCCACAAATGGGGGGGTAGAACTTGGTTCGGTGTCTCTACGACATTCATAGAAAAAAAATTGCCTAACCAGGTATTAGCCAATCCCACACAATGGCTTTTTTCTATTGCCAGAGAGCCCAAATCGGGTTCGGGCACTTCTGATCGTCGTAGAAACACATAGTTGATACCGTTGGAAAGCCAGTGGCTACAAATGGAGGGGTAGAGCTTGGTTCGGTGTCTCTAAGACATTCCCAGAAAAACATAGCCTACCCAGGTATTAGCCAATCCCAGATAATGGCTTTTTTTTCATTGATGGAGAGCCCAAGTCGGTTCCGGCACTTCTGATCGTCGTATAGACACGTGGTTGTTACCGTTGGAAAGCCAGTGGCCACAAATGGGGGGGTAGGACTTGGTTCAGTGTCTCTACGACATTCACAGAAAAAAATAGCCTACGCAGGTATTAGCCAATCGCAGATAATGGCTTTTTTTTCATTGATGGAGAGCCCAGATCGGGTTCGGGCACTTCTGATCGTCGTAGAGACACGTGGTTGGTACCGTTGGAAAGCCAGTGGCTACAAATGGGGGGGTAGAGCTTGATTCGGTGTCTCTACGACATTCACGGAAAAAATAGCCTACCCAGGTATTAGCCAATCCCACACAATGGCTTTTTTTTTAATTGATGGAGAGCCCAAGTCGGGTTAGGGCACTTCTGATTGTCGTAGAGACATGGGGTTGGTACCATTGGAAAGCCAGTGGCCATAAATGGGGGGGTAGAACTTGGTTCGGTGTCTCTACGACATTCACGGAAAAATTGCCAACCCATGTATTAGTCAATCCCACACAATGGCTTTTTTTTTCATTGATGGAGAGCCCAAGTCGGGTTAGGGCACTTCTGACTGTCGTAGAGACACAGGGTTGGTACCATTGGAAAGCCAGTGGCCACAAATGGGGGGGCAGAACTTGGTTCGGTGTCTCTACGACATTCACAGAAAAAATAGCCTACCCAGGTATTAGCCCATCCCACACAATGGCTTTTTTTTCATTGATGGAGGGCCCAGGTCGGGTTCGGGCACTTCTGATCATCGTAAAGACACGTGGTTGGTACCGTTGGAAAGCCAGTGGCCACAAATGGGGGGGTAGAGCTTGGTTCGGTGTCTCTACGACATTCCCAGAAAAAAATAGCCTACCCAGGCATTAGCCAAACCCACAGTTTTGCTTTTTCCCACTTTCGGACAGCCTAGGTCAGGAGTTATTTGGAAATTAAAATGAATATCTACAACACCACAACATCTGTCCTCATCCACTATTCGCTACCTTGTCCCACAGTGCCTTGTGGCGTTACACCACCATCCCATTCTCTATTGATTTTACTGTCTTGACTGTTCTCTCTCTTAATTGTCTACTTCAACCATTCTTCAGTAATTTAATAATTGTTACTGTCATACCACACTATTTTTTCTGTCATGCCGGTTTTTCCTCATTTTCATCTATTCTTTCTTCAGTTATTGTCTGACTAAATGGTTATGCTGTTGTACTTCTTATTGCTGTATTATTTCTGAGTTTCATGTTTGCTTTGTCAAAACAGTTTGTAAACGTTTATTATTTTAGTAGTAGTAAAAATGTCAGTAACTCATTATTGAGTTTATGTGTCTAGGGCTCTTCACTGATAGCAATGTATTTTACAATTTTAAATATGCACAACCATGCAAAGTGGATCCGGTGCATCTTCACCTCAGGGTTAGGGTCAGCAACGTTAAAAAATCACTGAAAATTAAGTTCATGAGAGTCAGATGGAAATTACAGAGACTTCTCCTCAATTTAATTCATGTTTCATTTAATGCATAAGTCATACTACTAAAAATGTATGCACAAGCCTTTTTACTGTATACCACTTTAGAATGACCATATGTCCAATAAGCCACAACAGTCAATACAATGCATGCATTTCAATAATCAATATAAATATTATTGTACATTAAGACTCTTCTGAAACCATCATTCAGTCAAAGAAAAACCCACCTGAGCGATATAAAGAACTCAACACATAAAATCTGAGTAATGCAAGTAGAAATCCCTCAGAGAGGAAGAAGAGGGATTCATGTCCACTCTCACGACAACAAAGGATAGTGTCCAAAGGCATTGTGTGAAAGCAATTAACAACTGAGGCACCTGTAAATAAGAGCTGCAAGCAGCGATGATGACACGACAATGGCTTGGAGGACAGGCTCCTGCTGGATGTTGTACGAAACAGTTCAACATTACTTCCTGTGTCAACAGTACTAAGTCTGGAAATGGTAAAAAATTGTACATTCAATCAGAAATAGTAGACTTCCTATTGGGTTTAGGATATTGGTCTTATTTGTTTATCTGGACCAATACACATGTCCACCAAATTTTGTACATCTAGATTGAACTTCATGGAGGAACTGGTTTTTAAAATTGTCTGGGAGCGATATTAAGCCCTTTCGCCACAGCTATGCCCAAGACTCAAACTTTAAACATTTCCACCACTTGTAATGCATGTGGCAAGTTTGGAGAGTTTTTAAGCATGTTTAGCCCCTCAAATGTGTTAAAGAATAAGATGAATCCTTCAAGTTTGAAGAGGGCTTTCACATTGTTTAACTCTAATTAAAAAGTCAATAATCAAGTAAAGTCAGAAATGAAGTTAAATATCTGACAGATAAAAGAAGGTGCTCCTTTACTGACTTTATGAATAATAATTTGTGATTATTTTTGTCAGTTTGTCTCAGAACCAACTTACATTCATCATCTTGGATCTGAATTGACTGAAACATGTTAAACTTCAGATTTCAGAAATGAAACAGCTTTCTTTTCAGCTCGACCTCTTTACTTGTTACATCAATCAAACGGTATTTTCACAAATCACCATCAGAACATGTGGACATTTAATAGGGGACTCATGGTACAGCCTTTAACTACGTGTCAAGACGAATCTGGGAAAAAAGTCAAAAATGTGATTTCTTGATTTTTTTCTCTTTCACGTCTCTGATGTTTTAATCAGGATCTGGTTCAGAAGTAGCTGACAGGGAAAAGCTCAGGAAAAAAAAACTCATGTCCAACTCAGGAACCTGTTTTCTAGTATATTTCTTGATTATTTGTTTGTTGCAGTTATTTAATTGTAATTTATTTTTTTACTTTAACCTTTATTTCTGCAAACGTTCCTCTGTCATTTGTCTCACAATTCTGTAAGTGACTTTTACTGACAGTTTTCTCTTAATGTTTTAGGTATTACTCCTTCAGTGTCTTCATATGATGAATGATCATGTTTTTTCACTTTGATCACACCGTGGTCACCGACAGCAGAGGGTTGAAGATTTTCTTTCCGTTCGGTGATCTCGACCCATGAGCCAGCAGCTCTTGGATGGTGATCCAGTTGTCGAGGATGCGCCGGTTCCTCTTCTTCATGATCTTCTTCTGGCTTAGTAACAGGATGTTGTTACTACAGTCGTCTTGTCTGGGGGTGTTCTGGGGGCATTCAGCGCCCCCTGCTGATAATGAAGGATCCCTGGAAATATTTAAAAAAACATCATGAAAAAGGCTTGTTCTTAAATCTAATGTTTTATATTAAAGGCATTGGCCCACAGATACGTCTGTCACTGAGACACGATTTGTTCGAAATTCTGAACAAATCAGTGAAATTTGAAGACATTTTTCACATTTTATCCATGAAGTTATAGTTATGATATATGTTATAGTGTTATGTTATGTTTTAAGTAATACAATAATGACTGACGTTACATTTTACTATAAGCACTTTTTCTGTTTACAAATGTGTAATTTCATTGGCATCAGATCAAAACATTTCTATGAAATGACATCCATTTGTAGCTGTGGAACATCTACAGAAGCGTGACACACAGTCCACTGTACCCGAAACCCCCCCCAGCACAGCCCAAGATCTCAAGTTTACATGAAAGAAGCAGATGAGTAGACTGTGGAGTAAAGCACAGCCTCACTCACGACTGGACAAAAAGGAGATCGTGACAAGCTCTGACTTCTGGACCTGCCTGAACTAGGACCAAGCTCATTTTGATAAATAATATTTATTTGTATTCATTTTTATATATGTATATATTATCTACAATTTGCAACAATGTAATAATTTACTGTTTCTTGGAAGATTTTTAAGGGTTTTATATCCTGTCAGGTCCTTTATTCAACTTCAAGCCTCATTATTTTTGTTATTGTAATTATTATTATTTTTAATGTATCACAAAAAATTGCATGTTACAAGGACATGCACATTGTACATATATTTATATGTAAATGTACTATGTGTGCATGTATATACATTCATTTAGTGCAGGCTTTTACATTCCTTTTTCTTTTTGCTGAATATTGTCTTGTTTTATTTTGCCATCATTCTCAATATTTGAATGGTCTGGAGTGCGACACCAACAGGTGATATGAATCATGTTGTAAAACCTCTGCATTGGTTTGGTGATTTGCAGTGAAACATATTAGCAACCAGTCTCTGTTTAAAGAAGTAGCAAAAAATCATGGAAGAATAAAAAACACTCATTTGGTTTGGTTCACAAATGATGATGTGAATAAATAATGGCTTCAAATGATGAAATGCCTGACATGAATTTAATCCATTTAATGTGAATGAATGAACTGAACTAGAAGAACTAAATGAAGGATATTCAGGTGTTACTTGTGGTACCTGTCTCCTCTTAGGTAGTCCAGGCGGCTCTGCATCATGAACTCTCGTCTTCGTCTGTACTCTTTAGCTCTCAGCAGCTGCTGCTTCCTCTCCTCTTTACTCCAGTACCGGCCCTGTCGGAGTTAACAAACTGTTAGCCACCGCTTTACTAGTGTATAGGTTTATTGTGTGTGTTGTACACAGTTTTAGATCTCCATGTTCTTGATGTCATAAATACTTTCCTGCACTTTGGCATAACCTTTACTCCCATGTGTCACCTGTGTTTCTTGGCTCACGGTTGTTAGTTCACTGCATCTACCTGTTTCATCTCGCTGGCAGCGTCATCGTCCGTCGTCATGCCGCTGCGCTCCTCTCTGATCTTCATGGCTCTGGCTTTCAGCAGACGATCTCTGACTGGACGCTTTGCTATATAACGAGTCCCATCACTCCGGATCTTCACCTGCACACAAAAAGGACTGATCAGTCACCTGCCATCTGCTAAAAGCAATACGTCCTCAAACCTAAACAACAGAACAGGTCAATTGCACAAAATCTGCAGACACGTAATTATGTATTACGTATTAAACATCTGTTGCAATAAAACAAAAAAAATTAGGTTAAGTTTTGGGAAAGGGCTAAAAGAAGAAAGACAAAAGAAACCTAAATAAACACAGCGTTTAACTTCAGTTTGCAACTGGACATGGACACTGGTCCACAGAGTCTGTCTTTCCTCCATATCCGTCCAAACCTTTTTCTCTATTTCACAACCCCATTTAGCCGTCACATTTTCTTTTTGAAATATTTGCAAAAAATGTGCAAATAAAATCAACTCTGTTTTTAACTCTTTAAAGTTACATTTTTTGATTGAGCTCCAGCTGCTGACTATGGAGCTCTGCTGTGACAATGTTAATGGTTCATGGGCAAGAACAAACAGGTACCAGAATAAAATGGCTTTGCACAATTTGAGACCTTTAACAAACAATTGTTTGTAAAATCATGAATTCTGTCATCATTCTGTTCCTCAAAATAAAAACAGATACGTTTTTATTTTTCTACTTAAACACTCATAAAACTAACTCAAACTACAGTGAAATCAAAAAACAAACTAAAATGATTCATTTAAAAAAATTTAATTTACAAACTATAATAAGAATAATAAGCTTTAACAATGAACCTTTCTTAAATCTTCTCATTCCCAGTTGCCTGGGTCTGTATCATCATGAGCTATTGTCACTCACTTCCTCTGACTTTTCATTTCATCACCTCTGTGAATATAGCAAAATTGTCCCTCCATGTTAATTTTGATCAGTTTACCACCTTTTTAACCATCATTAGGATGATCATTACTGTATCGCCACGTTTCACCTTCCACTCCATACGTTGAGACGAGGTGGTTGGGGTTGAGTGGGTTATGCCGAGCGGTAAAGCCAGTTCTAAGCGAGACGCTCCAGTGTGATGATCCTCCAGACCACAGGGGGCACTGTTCACGCTGCGCGGACTGGCCGGGCCACTGCTGCCTTCACCATTGCCCCTCGCTCTGTCCCTGAGGGAGTCCAGGGGGTCCATCGAGCCGTCGGAGGGCAGCATCGTACAGCTGTGGTAATGCTCAGGCGGCTTAGTGCGGCTGCTGTGTCGCCGACTGAAATACAAGCTGGACTCTGCACTTCCACCTCTCGGCCTCTCAGCAGTTCCACCTGAAATAATAACCATAGTAACTAGTTATCAAAGCCTCCTCTTATACTTCATCCATACTAATATGGATATTTTTCTAAACCAATATTTTCAACTCAGTTTAAAAGAAATCTGTCCTTACAATCTACAACAAAATTTCCCTGTACACAGAAGAATGTTCAGGTCATATTGGACCCTGTGGATCGAGTCGGATTGGACTCTGGATTCAGTGGATGTGGATCAGGTGATATTGGACTCTGTGGATCGGGGCCCTGTACCAGAAATTGGGTTTAGTAAAAACTCTCCATCCATCCATCCATCTCTTGCTTATCTGGGTCCAGGTCGCGGGGGCAGCAGCCTGAGCAGAGAAGCCCAGACTTCCCTCTCTATGTCCACCTCCTCCACCTCCTCCGGGGCGGACACCAGGGCGCTCCCAGGCCAGCTGAGAGATGTGATCCCTCCAGCGTGTCCTGGGTCTGCCCCAGGGCCTCGTCCTGGTTGGACATGCCCAGAACACCTCACCAGGGAGGCGTCCAGGAGGCATCCTAACCAGGTGCCTCAACTGGCTCCTCTGGATGTGGAGGAGCAGCGGCTCTACTCTGAGCTTGTATCTGTGATCTTGTTCTTGTTCTAGAGATTTGTTGGAGTTGGAAGGAAACCCTGTGTGCATTGGTTACCTTTTCTGACGCCCCGCCCTCCATCAGCTGCACTTCTCATGGAAGATGACCCCGCCTCCCTGCTCAAGGACCTGATGAACACACCGAAGACAAGAAGAGGATGCACAGATATATCAGTGACCCATCAGTATTGGCCACTTTTGGCCTTAATTACTGACACTGGTTATCAGAAGTGGGAGTCACCAGAGAGTCAGCAATGTTTGGAGGATACCACCTGTACACTGTCATTACCCACATGGTGGAAAATGTAGTTGTGTAGTGGGCTGTCATAACCAGTCTCACAACCAACAAATCATACTAAAGTTAAACAATGGATTACTTTACTCTTCATTCTTACAACAGAAGCAGAACAGAAGAAGTACGACTGACTTTTGTCACTGACCTGGTGATGTGGAGAGGTGAGCAATCACTGCAATTCATGATAATGGATTATCTGATTACCAAATATATAAAAAGGAATAAATAAATAGGAACAAATAGTCAGCTTTGTATTTAACAGACAAATCTGATTCAACTGACATGATTCTGAGTCGATTACAGCCCTAGTTAAGATGTTAAGTTAATGTTAAGTTAATGTTAAGTTGTTCGAGTTGTTCTTTTCTATCACTTCAGTTCATCATGTCATGTGTTATTTACTGTTATGTCAGATGTGCAAAACGCTGTGAGTGCAGCCCCGTAAACCTAACGCTATTCAAACAGAATATCCATGAGACATCCACCATGTCTCACTGTCCATGTCAAAAACAAACCAGGGCATCACCGACCAAGTTACATTTGAGCCTCGGGTTGAGGAAAAAAACTGTTCTAGTTTGGACTGTGTTTCAGCCACATGTTAAAGTGAAATACTGGAAGAGGTTCCCTTTCAACTCGAGTCTAATGCATGCAGACTGGCCTCACACTTCTATTAAAAGCATAAGCCTGTGAAAGGGGGAAATGTTATGAAGACTTAAACAGTAAAGTTATTTTTATATTGAAGAAATCTTTGTTTCCTTGGCACATGACAGCACATTAAGACCACTATGTGAAAAAATAAAAGAAACTTCAAGCAGACAGAGAGAGGTGCAATTTTGAGAAACTACATTTAAAGTAGTACATTTACAAAAAAGCCACACATTTACAAGTCTGAGATTTTGAAGATTTTGCTATGTTACTATTCTGGATTAAAGTGATGCGTATTATGCAAAAATGGTGATGTTTATCTGACTGGGTTTTATGGGGTTTGCATTCCCACAAAACTACTTATTTTATATATAGTTTTTAAAGATTTGTTTCAGGTTTCTGCCACAAAATGACTTGAAGATCATGGTTTGTTGCAGAGCCTCTAATGTTACATTTTTTCTTGTATAGTGAACTATTTATAATCAATTGCAGGCTCATCCATTTTGGGATGAAAACCAGAAAGGATCGTTTGTTGTGTTGGAATGGTTTGGGTTTTTTTGCCAAATTTACAACTTTCATCTCAAAAAGACAGACATATTACCCCCCCACCCAGGCATAAATAACATTAACAAGCTAACATATATAATGTTAAACTAAATAAATGAAATTAAATCAATGTCAAACTAATCGATCAAAGCAGAGTAATAAAATATAAACCTGAATTTAGAAGGTGTAGAAGGGGTGGAGTTTGAGCCGTTTCCTATGTTACCATTGGCTGCTTCATATTTTCTGTAAGTGTTTGGTGAGAACAAGCAGCTGATGTTCGAGTGGCGTCTGTCTCGCTCTCTGTCATGTCTGTGGTGAAGAGGGGGATGATGGGAGTTCAGACCGACGGGGAGCAGAGGGGGCGGGGACATCAGCTGTCCCTCTGCTTCATCTTCCTCCTCTTCCTCTTGAAGAGGCGGGATCTGCTCGGCGCTGATCAATGGCGTGCTGCGGCAGCTCTCCCCTCCGGTGTTGTAGGCGCTGGTGCTGTCTTTGTCTTCTGAACGTTCCCTCTCTGGGAGCTCGTTGATGGCCGACAACTCTTGATGATGAG
Source organism: Coranthus polyacanthus (assembly GCA_037367275.1). Lineage (NCBI taxonomy): Eukaryota > Metazoa > Chordata > Actinopteri > Kurtiformes > Apogonidae > Coranthus > Coranthus polyacanthus. The sequence continues at coordinate 7,340 of JAPQRN010000542.1, read as the reverse complement.
GGTCATCGTCGTTGTCAGAGTCCACACCTAAAGGCAGCGGTGGAACGGAACAAACTACTCTGAGGTATTTGTACTTACGTATTCCTCTACATTTCTGAGGTAAATATTGTACTTTTTACTCCAATTTGTTTTGTTTGAGCAAATAGAATGTTGACTGTAAAATATATTTCAGACCAGTGTCTCTAATGCAGCTGCAAAACAAAAGGAGCTATTGTATAATAAACTGTAACATATTATTACAAGTTATACAACATGTCAAAAATAAGTCCTCATAATGTAATTACCTGCTTCTCTTCTAATATTCTTTTGGTACGTCGTTGTCTGTGTTGGTGATTGTTACCTGGTTCAGGTGGGCTTGTCTGTCCTGCTCCAGCTGCCGTTGCCTCCTCCTCCATCATCCAGGCTTTCAGACATCTCTCTCTGAGCTGCTGCATCTTCTGAGCTCGGAGGATGTTCCGGCATTTAAACTCCAGGTGGCGGAGCTCCTCTTCAATCAGCGCCATCTCATGTTCACTCAGAGTCTCTTTGCTGTGTTCATCCACCAGGAGTGAAGAACAAACTTTGTCCTCCTCAGCTTTTCTCTGCTCCTGGTTTTTCAGCTCTGCTTCTGCGTCTACACTCTGACTCCTCTCCTTTTCACCTTGCTGCTGTTTCTCGTTGTTTTTCTCGTACTGACATTTGATGTCCAGGAGCTCCTGGTAACGCTGACACTCTTCCTCTGTCAGGCCTGGCATCATCATCATCATCAGAGGGGGCTGGTGGCGGTAGAGCTGCAGGTCAGAGGTCACGATTAGCTGTGGGTTGCCATGCCTGAAATCCTTAACTTCATTCATCACATCTTAAACTGTGAAAACTGCTACAAAAAAACACAATGATGCTTCTAATAGAAGTAGAGGATTTTGTGCTTTTGGAAGATAAAATAAAATGAAACATACAACACATTTGAAAACAAAGTTACAAAGTACTTCACATGCTTTTGAGCACAATAATCTACTGGAAATGCTAATAATAAAGGCAAAAAATATGCATTTTATGTTCCAGAGGCATCGTGGTGTCACAGTTTAATGGAAACTAAAACCATTTGTGAAAAAATGATTAAATTAACTGAAATAAAAACAAAACCATAACTAAAAACTAAAATGAAAATTACAATCAACAATTCAACAAATGAAATAGAACTGCAGGTAAAATCATCTTGGCTTTAGTTTAACCTTTAATAAATGGTTTTGTTAATCATATCTCATCCTTTGATGCGTCTTCCTACTTTTTTTCTACTTCTATAAATTAAGGCTTTCCTCACAATACCTGGAAAAAGTACAACTAATACTTACTCAATTCTTAAATTCCTCAATATAAAAATTAAATAAAAACTACTTAAAACTAACAAAAACTAAACTGAAAGACTAAAAGAACTAATGAAAATTTCAAAGCTCTAATACATCTGAAGACCTGAACGTCTCACCACGGACATAAACCTTTTCTTATTGCAGTGTCTCATCTCTTTTGGTTTTATACCTTGTGGGTCTTCATATGAGGACTATATGCTGCTCCAGCTCCAGATGTCCACTCCAGACCAGGAAGTGAGTCCAAGCTGAGCTGGAGGTCTCGGAGATGGAGAAAAGGTGGGGTGGTGTCTCCACGGCTATGTCCGGAGCTGGGACTGGGTCTGGGACTCGGACCCAGGCCAGGACTGGGTCTGGGACTGAGCCTTGGTATGAGAAGACAAAGAGAGGTGACCTCAAGTGTAATAATAGCAGGACTATTCCATCATCAACCTTAATGTTCTTTTGTTTGTGAACAAACTTCACACCTGTACGTATGGAGATAACTCACTGGAAGTCTTTGAAGAATCTGAACCAACAGTTTACCAACGTCAGTGATTCTGATCTGAAAGGAACTATAGATCTGAAAAATGTTTCCTCTGATAAGTCCTCAGATTTATCTGGTGTCTCCGTTTATGAGCTGCCACAACGCTGATGCTGAAGATATTAATCATCTATTGAGTCACATTTAATAGTAATAATAACTGACATTTTCCCTCTTATACTTCTGCGCTGTGATTTTTTATGGTAGACTTTTTGTTGTTATACAGTATTTTAAAATGTTTTACTGACGTAAAGGACCTGAATTGTCCTTCCACGTCTGCCTACCTGGGACTCGGTCCCGGTCTGAACTTCCTGGTGCTGCCCGGTGTGTTGGTGGTGTTGGTGTTACAGGCGCTGGTCTGATCGCCCAGCAGGTCGTGTTCAGACGACTCTTCGTATCGCGTGCTGTCGTCGGTCCGTCCCAGTCCACTGTCCAGCTCCTGGCTGTTGGACAGCAGTGGAGCCAGGCTCAGCAGAGGAGGGAGGGGGACCACAGGGTCTCTGTCCTCCCTCTGTCCTCTCCCCTCATTCTCCCCTCCTTCCTCATCTTCATCGTCATCCCTCTGACTCTCGGCCCCTCCTCCACCTCCTCCTCGTTGGAGGTGATAGTAGGCAGAGAGGTGAGAGGGGGAGGGGGAACAGGAGGATGTCTGGTGGTTTGGGTGGTGTCCTCCTCCCTCCTGACTCAGCTCCATGTCCTCCTCTGGATCGGCATAGGTGTCATTCTGAAAGCATGTATAAAGATGTAGTGAGAATACATGTATGACTCAGAAACCAAAGTATAAGAACATGCTTTACGTGTTCTGTATATACATGTGTCATATGACCTACTGATGACTATTAAAGTAAATCATTCAGTGATTATTTTAGTTTTAATTTGAGTTTTCTTTTCTTGAGCTAAATAAATAAAAAGTAATCTGAATGTGAATTAAACATTCATTCTACTTATTTATAAAGCAATTACATGTGTTGTTCAAAACTAAAGTATCATGAATATCATGAAATGTATAATGGGATTACACTACAGTACACTGAAAATGCTATTTTTAAATCCATGAAAACTTCAGTTTATTTTGGGTAATATTTTTCATTTCCTTTGTTTTGCGTTCCCACACCATGTACATTATGTCAATGAGAGTCCTCACAAAGATAGCGAAACGTCCAGTGTGTGTGTGATGTGAATGGATTGTGTTTTCCTCCTCAGTCAGCAGATGTGGAGATGTGTTCAGGGACCTGCTGTCATACACAGACATTTATCAATGTGATGTACATAGAGAAGAGTGGATTCAAATGAATGTCAGCTTCAATGGAAATAAAATTGAGTTTTCAAAAACAAGAAAAATAAATACAAATATGAACAATAAACACAAACTATAAAATACACTCATCAGCCAATAATCCACCATAAAGGGATGGATGTGGTCTGCAACAACACTCAGGTAGACTGTAGAGTTTAAATGATGCTCAGTTGGTTCTGAGGGACCAAAGTGTGAGAAGTAAATATCTCCCACACCATCACACCATCACCACCACCAGCCTGAACCGATGACACAAGGCAGGATGGATCCATGCTGTCATGTTTAATTCTGACCCTACATCTGAATGCCGCTGCAGAAATCCAGACTCAGAACAGGCAGAAGACCTCCTGTCTTATCTGACTGCTTCAAGGTTCAGAGATGCTCTTCTTCAGACCTCGGTTGAATCCAGTGGTTATTTGAGTTACTGTTACCTCATATAACCACTGGTTACTGTTATCAGCTCAAACCAGTCTGGACATTCTCCTCTGACTTCTGGCATCAACAGGACGTTTTCATCCAGAGAACTGTCACTCACTGGATGTTTCCTCTGTAAACCCTAGAGATGTGTGACAATCCCAGTAGATCAGCGGTTTGTGAAATACAAAAAAGTCTCGCATGGCAAGCAAAGAACAATCTGGCAGAGTGAGTGTGGAGCAGCAGGTAAAATACTGGCTTGGTTGGAGACGTGGAGCAGTTGTGAGTAGGGTTGAACTGGTCCACCAGGAGAGGAGGTTAGACATTATATGTCTAAGCATGGCTTACATGTCCCACATTGTCCCACTAAGACATAGAGTACTGTCTGTCCCACATTGGGCTTGTTGGGACCTGGTCACATTACTTAAGTTGTGTATAAATACATTTAAAGCAGCACAAGCTGTGATGTTCACCATTTGTGTTCATTATTATTGTTGTTACAAGAGTTGCAGACCTCCATGTTTCTTCAACCATAACTTAATGCTGGAAGTGTCTTCACAAGACAATGTCATTTTTTCAAAGTATTTAAATCATGCAAATACAAGAAAATGATTTGCAAAACAAATCTTCAAAGAATAATCAGGTAATTGATATTGAGCATCTGGTATAAATGTATTGTACGTTTAAAAATACTATTCATTTAACCTGAGGGGAGAGTAATTGCTGATGTCGTGCAGTGTCGGAGTGTGGTCACCTCTGTATCTGGCCGAGCCAACAGCAGGGAGAAATTAGTGCTGTCCTCTCTGGTCAAAATGGCCACCGCTTCCTCTCTGTTCTGAACGTCCATGCCATTGATCTGGAGGAGGAAGGCTTAAGTCATACACAAAGTCTCTGAAGTATGTTCTTCATGTAGTTATGACAGTTGTCAGATTTCATCACTGACCAATCATCTTAATTATATTGAAGTCAAAGGAGAAGATCAGCAAATAGAGACAAAAAACAACAAACACATTGAGTGGGTGATGTCTCCAAATGTATTTATATGTATTTTTAATTCCCTTAAAATATAAAAAGTTTAAACTTTAATCCTTAAATGCCACAAATATTACAACTACGACCGACTAGTTTACACGAAGAATGAGACGAAATGAACCTGAAACGTTTCATCTCTCGTGTCTTCAGACCATGAATGACTTTAAGTGTTGAAAAAAGAAATGGAAACTTTAAGTTTTACATGATTTATTGTCACAACTTTTTCTTGAATGTGTTTCAGCCTGAATGTGAGCAATGGATGTAGATTTACACATGAAATTAAGTTGAAACAGTTGTGTTCATACTGTCTAGCATGAAATACAACAATAATAATAATAACATCACTGCTTTCTGTTTTTAATGTTTTCATTTTTGTTACCCTCTCAACTATGTCTTATTTTTTGGGGTTGTATTTTGTCTTATCAGTCAATCCCCTGTATTTATGTTCATGTGACAGATTTGATCTGTATTTCCTGCTGCTCAATTTCCAAGATAAAGTAATTAAGGAGATCTCTGTGGTGACGGCTGTCATGGGAACTGATGCAGACGCGTTTCAGTGCCTGGTAACCATGGCGATGCCAGGTGGGTCCAGTCTATTCTTATCACCTTCCATTTTCAGTGTTTTCATGAAGTGGTCAGTTTAAGGTAAGAGGATCGTGAGGGAAAAACTGAAGATAAATGTATTCACACTAAGGCCTGGTCCACACAACACATCCAAGCAACATATATGCACAACATCTGCACAGATAAAATACCACTGATAGTGTTCAAATATACCATGAACCTGTTGCACAATATTGTAGCTAATGTTTGGTGAGGTTTAGGTACAAAAACAACTTGGTTATGATAACGACTGTGCAAAGGACTAAAAGAAAACCATTACATGAAAGAGCATTTACTTTCAGGGCTGAACAGTGTTGATTCTGCTCTCGAGTTGTCGTCTACTTTCAACACCCAGGGTTCTCCTGTAGTGTCTACTTTCGATGCTCAGAGTAACAGAGAGAAGTCGATGTCAGGCCTTAGACAATGGAAACTGAGGACATGGACCAGATGACGTCGTTAAGTAGCAGAAACCTTCATCTATCACCATTATACGTCACTAACTTTGAGTCTTCCCTTTCCCGTGTTGTGCTTCCTCCTCTGTGTCTTCTCTGTCCTCTGATGTGTGGATCTGGACTCCATTCTGTCCAGTGTTTCCTCCAGTGTCTGTGTTGTTTGTTGTTGTTTCTCTGTGCTTTTCTTTTCTTCCTTCTCTTTCCACTAACCCCAGCTGGTCGAGGCAGATGATCTGCAGCCCGGTTCTTTCAGAGGTTCAGTTCTATGGTAATTGTGACATGTATTGTGAAATATTTGCAATACTGAACCAGGATATTTGTTGCGGCACATTTTCAATGATGTAGCCTGCACACTTCATTCTTGGATTTATTGATCGGTTGGAAGGATCATGAAGGACCGGACACCAAGGAAGGATCCTGGACTTTGAGCAACAGTGAAGTGTGTGTTCACAGAATCCTGTCAGACTAAATCACCGCTGGTATAGATGCTGAAATGATGAAAGTCATTCTGACGCTGATTGACTGCAGCGTCTAGGTGGTAGGTGGTACCTCTGGGTGACACTATAACGTCTCCCTCTCCATCTCTCTGTTCTTTCTCTCAGTCTATTTTTAGGACTTCAGTAACTGGGCTGCTGACAACTCCCTCTGATTGGACGACACTGTCCCACGAGTCTCAGGTATAAATTTCCATAGTTTGATCTGGATCTGTTTCTGACCTTCACAGAGAGATTTAATGTGGCAGAGGACACATTAAATCTATGTGGCTGACCCAAAGGTCAACATTCAATAACATCAACACAGAGATTTACTTTCATGTTTCAGTGAAGACTTTAGAAGCTGGACAGTATACTGGTTTTAATAAAGTGTAATGGTTGAAGAATTTAGTCTTTAATTTATTTACATTCATCATTTTGGGGCATTAAGTTTTTCTTTTTTTCACTTGTGCAAATAAATTAAACTACCTGTGATCCTCACTATCCCCAATCCAGTACATTATAACCACTATCTAAAGACATGACAGAAGGTAAGTTGTGTTTGTGTACCTGCAGAATCCGGTCTCCTTCTCTGATTCGTCCATTTTTGGCTGCTATGCTGTTTGGGTTAACCTTCAGGGAGATAAACGGGAAGATATCCAAATTAAAAATATAAGTAACAGAGGAATTCATAATGAAGAATACAAACAGGAATGAAAAGTCCATAAACTCACTGAAGTGAGAAGGAGAAAGAGGAGGAAGGGATGAGTTGTCCAGTCTGTCCAGTCTGGTTCAAATAACTGAAGCTTGATTCATCAGTTGTCTGTAAGTCTAATACTAGTTTTATTACTGATAATCAGGTTTATTCACCTTTAAGTGTTCGTAGTGATTTTTCCAGATATTTTGGTCCTCGTTATGTTGACACGTGTGTGTTGTTATGATTTCCACAACTCAGGATTAGAAGAGGAATAGATGTTCTCCCACTCAGCTGTTCGTAGTGAAGGTATAAAAGATATGATATGAATGCAGCTTTAGCCTAATTGTTGCCTGAGTGACCCCCCCATGCATTATCTTAAACACAATGGTAGAAAGCATCGGTGGAAGCTGCCCTGGTCAAATGGAATGATAATGCCTCGTCATGTTATTCCTCATTGAGTGGACCCTGGATGGATGGATGGACGGATGGACGGATGGACGGATGGA
>JAPQRN010000540.1:0-16780 GCA_037367275.1 Coranthus polyacanthus | reverse complement strand
TGAATTGTGTTTTGGCCTGAATGTGATGAATGGATGTATATTTACAAATGAAATGAAATTGAAATATGTTGTGTTCATACTGTCTACAATCAAATACAAGTCAGAGTGACATTGGGCTGCATAGATAAACTTTACAGTACTATTCTTCAGCCTCTGCTCTTCTGAAAAAAACACACAAATGTATCTGTGGCCTCTCTTTGCAGTGGGTTTCTTGCCTTTGAATGCAGGTTGTAATCTGAGTTTGTCTCCTGGCCAATATGCAGGTTCAAGTCCAACATATTTGAAACTAAAGCTCAGGCCACATCAAGGCTTAAAGCATGACTGATTACGTACTTCGACTTAACTAATAGACCTCATAGACATGAGGTCACATCAAAGGCACCACTTCACTTTTTAATACAGTGTTTTAGCTGCTTGTAGTGTTAATTTCCTGCAGATGAAATGCGTATTTTGCAGAATAAAGGACCTCTCAGAATAGGAATAGTTGCGCTTGTGAGGCACAGGAAAAGAGCTGTTTTGCTAAGGGCCTAAAGCTGGAGCTGGTTTTGCCTCCGTGACGCTGGGGATAAGCCCAACCCAGTGCGGGATCACAGTACTCTCCGGTTCAGAGCTGGAGGAACATCTGGTTCTGTTTAGGCACAGTGTTTATTCCACACGTCGTTCCAGGGGCTGTTTGTAATGCGTTCCTGTGTCTGTAGAGTCAGTGAGGTCCCAGAGACGCAAGTTCAGCCATGATAGCAAAGTTAAAGCTTCCCCCCTTCTTCAGGACTGTCCCTGAGCCTGGGGTGAAATGGATTTAATCTTCCCTATCCTTCGCTGACTGATAACATCTGCTATCCTCAGTCTTCAGATTTCTTCTTATTGTCTGGTGACTACTTAAAGGCAGGTGGCTTATTTCTGCATTAGGACAGGGTGTTTCCTCATTCACCAAAGCAAATGGGAGCAAATAACACAACCTTTTCAAAGCAGTCTTTTGTTTTAGGGGGAGAAAATTGCACGTTTAAGGGCCTGAAATAGAAAAGTGGAGGGCATGACACACACTCATTTCCATCCCTCAAAGCCCATTCTGCTGGGTCGCTCCAAAAAATGAATAAAGCAACAGATCTATGCAGAGCTGTAAATTTTATTTTAAGGAAAGTGTGTGCGGATGAAGAAACCAACATTCTCCTTTCTACTCCCATTCCCACCGCCGATTTCCACTGCCATTATCATTTCCAACTCCACCTCCAGCTCCAACCGAATTCCCAGTCCCTCCATGCAGCCAACTCTCCCAGTCTACCCGTTTCCTGGCTCGGTTTATCGCCGCTACCACACTGATCTCCTGGACAATCAGCAGGAAGTAAGTAGATGACCTCAGTCGGCTTCAGATCAGGCATTGTGACCTGCAGCATATCAGGAGCAGTGGTTACACACTGAACTTTTTCAAGGAAAACCAGTAAACATATCTGCAGGCAAGGATTGTTTACAGAACCCTGTGGCCTTCAGATTTGGTGCCAGAGCGGCTGAAGAAAAAACAGACTAGACCACAGATTTGGTGAGAGGACATTATAGGTGATACAGTGTGTATACTGTACAAACCCCATTTCCAGAAAAGTTGTCACATTTTCTAAAATGCAATAAAAACGTCATTTGTTAATTCACTTGAACCTTTAACGGACAAAAGTATGAAGAAATTATTTTCAGTGTGTTCACTGACCAACTTAATTGTATTTTGTAAATGGAAAACAAATTAGATGTTGATTCCTGCAACACAGAGACAAAATAAGAAAATAAAAAGTTTATGTAATATACAAGTAACACTGCTGGTTTGTGTGTATCTTCGTGAACAGGGAAAATGAAGAGATTAGAAAATGATGGCATCACATCCCAATACGCGCATGTCTGTTGTTGCTTTGTGTAATGAACATACACTTGAAACATCACATATAGGTGTATTAGTCAACATATGACCTGCAGTAGATCACGGTCCAGGAGATGGACACGTGTACTGGTGTTGTGGTGAAATCTACATAATCTAAAGAATACACTTCAACAACCCAAACCAACACTTAAGGTAACTTAAGTTTATAACTTAACTTTTTGTTGCTGCTCAACTTCATGACAGACTAAAGCCTCTGAGTGTGCTGAGTCCAATGTTATCCATGATGTCCACAGTTTAAAGTCCACCAGAAACAATGGTTTGTCTAACTGTTGGTACTGGTTTGTAGCCGTTTTGTGCTGTATTGTGTACAGAGATATTTTGTAAAACTGAGGCGGTGTGGACAGGAGCAGGAAAATACCCATTTAGAAAAATATCCGCATTAGTGTGGACGGGGCATTAGTCTTTAGAAGGTTGGGTTCAACACTTCTTCGAATCTACAGGACTGAAAACATTCAAGGAGTCCAGGGAAATCTCAGTAAAGACCAAGGGCGGAAGCCACTGTTGAATGTGTGTGACCTTTGAGCCATTTGGGCGGCGCTGAGAAATCATCTTACTACCGTGATGAATATAGACACATGGGCTCAGGAGGACTTTGGAAAATCATTGTCACTTAACACAGTCCATCACTGCATCCAGAAATGAAACCTGAAACTGATCTCTGGAGTTCTCTTGATCCGAGCTCATCTCAGATGGACTGAAAGACAGTGGAAACGTGTGCTGTGGTCAGACGAGTCCACGTTTCATCTGAACATTTCCAGACTGTTATCAGTGAAAGGTGTAAAAGCAACATCTGTGATGGTCTGGGGCTGCATCAGTGTCCACATGTCTGATCTGCATATGTGTGAAGGTACCATCCATGTGAAGACATAGATTGAATTTTACAGAGACATATGCTGACGTCAAGTCCACATCTTTTCCTTGAAGTCTGTGGTTATTTCATCAGGACGATGCCAGACCTCATTCTACACCAGGTCCAACAGCGTATATCCATAGTCACAGAGTACGTGAGCTGGACTGTCCTGTCTGCAGAGTCCACATCTGTCTCCTATTGAACATGTATGGACATAATGAAGAGGACAATCAGTCAACGACCACCACGGACTGTTGAGCAGATCAAGTCTAGTAAACAGCAAGAATGGATTCAAACTTCAAGGTTCAAGAAAATTAACAAATCATAGATTTTAGTTTTTTCTAATTTAGAAAATATCCCAACTTATCAGGAAATAGGGTTTGTATAAATTTATTTTTTTGACTTCTATTCTTCTTAAACCCATTTGAAAGCAAAGAGAGGTACAATGACGCTTTTTGGGGGGCAAATTTTATTTGTAATGGAGTCCTTTTCCATTTTTGTGAAAGGCTAAATAAAATAGAATCAGAGATAGATAAAAGGATGTCAGCTGGTCAATGAGGCATTGTAGCGAAACCTCCTGGTAGCTCATCATTTAGGTTACTTTTTTTCCCCCAACATCAAAGGCTTCCACTAATACACACACTCTGCACGTGAGCAGAAAAATGAGTCTGGCAGCCAGTTAGACTCAGTTTTCACAGGGGACAGACAGACTAATGCGGTTGTGAGGAGGGAGGTGCAGGGCTACAGGTGCTTTGAAGCTGTATTCTAGGGGTGAGGGGCGTTCAGGGTTTGATCACTGGAGTATTATACTGATGGGGAAAAAGGGGGAGGGTTGGACTGAAAGCACAGCACGAGATCACACAGTGAAAGGCAGAGGTGAAGTGGCTCGCAAAGAGGAAACGAAGCTCCGGTTAATCATTGCCTAATGTGTTTAAAGAGGAGAAACTACAACAGGAGCAACAGGGGTTTGTTTCTGTTTGAGGATTCCCAAAGGAAGACCAACAAGAATTTAAGTAAATATCTTGGCATAATCCTTTGTGATTACGGGGTGAACCATGTTAAATTCTGTCTTTAATGATGTGTCAGTGGTAGAATGTTTTACTAACTTGAGTAGTTCATGCTACTTTATACTTCTACTCCACTACGTTTACTTTCCAGGCTACGGTTTTCCATCCCCGGCATGGGCTGAGGTGAAGTTTGTGTTGGAGTCTGTTTTGTGTTGGGAGCTGGTCATTTGTTGACATTAGCTAACTTAATTTCTAAGCTAACGACTATCTCAGTTATCTACATCCATGATAACAGTCAGTACACTGATTTGTATGTAAAGGACTCAGGTTGTGTTTTTCCACAAAAACCCTCATGCTCGCTCCTGAGTTCTTCACTAGGTGCGTTTCCAGAAAGATTCACATTAGAAAAATGTTTATGGAAAGGGGAAAATTAAAAAAAACAAATTGAATTTTGCGAGAAATTTTTTTTTCGTTCACTTTTTCAGAGGAAATCCATGAATGGGAAATGGAAACAACTTTTTCAAATAAATTCTGAAGTAGCAATCCTTTAACTAACGTCATCAGCTGTTTGCAGCGTCTTCTCAGATATTCACATAAAGTGTGAAAACATGTCTGGTACAACAGGCCGTGTGGACTGAGGAGGAGACTGAAAAAAGACATCACAGCCATTTTAGATGGAAAAAACAACAGCAACAGAATGCGCTTCTTCTTCTACTCTGTTTATTAGAGCCATGTGTATTGTAGCCTACAGTGCCACCTTCTGACCACACAATATATAACCAGTTTATGGAAATGTATGTTATTCGCATTTCCTTTTTTGGTGACTTGAAATTTCAGTTGGATATGATGAACCTAGAAGGAGTAGTTACTAAAAGTATTGGGTGTATTACTTCCTGTTACCAGTAGGTGGCGCTAGTAGTAATTAGTACTTATGTGAACTTTTGCCAACGCAAACTATTGAACTAAAAGGAAAAACATATCTTTTTGCAAACATGTTTTGGTTAGGGTTAGGAAGAGATTGTGGCTTTTTTAAATATTACTAAATCCATTGTGAGTCATTTTTAATCACACCTTCATGGTCTTTCTCTGTACCAAACCAAACCCTGGTATCTTTTTCTAAACCCAACCATCAAAAACATTGACATTATACATATCTGTGGTTTGCAGAAAAGGCAACATTTTGTCCTGTCAACTGAGTTGATAAAGAGGAAAACACTGGAATCCTCAAATTTCCTCAAATGATATCAGTCTGTACAATGTAAGAATCCTCCATTGCCAAATAATAAGTACTAGATGGCAAGTTTTAAACACAGGTCACACCTGGCAAAGAATTTGATAATTCAGGGAAATTATGAATGAACATTGCAAAATGGCTGTCTAGCGACCCAAAAATCGCAGTTGCCATGGCAACACAGTCGGTCAACTTTAACATACATGTATGAAATTTGGGGCAGCGAAATTTGGCCTTTTCGCGGAATTCCGATAATTCACCATGAAACATGAAGTTGCTATAACTCACAGGTAGTTAATCCAATCTGTTTGAAAGTATACTCTTTTTTTTCAGACCCAGCCTGAACACATCCACATGTCAGTATTGACACCGTTACCATGGCAACATAGCGAGTTTTGTGGCCTCACCATGAAGCCTTAAGCTGCTATAACTCACAGGTAGTTTGTCCAGTCTGCTCCAAATTTCAGATACTTGATCACAGTCCCAACCTCAACACGGCCACATATCAACACTGACATTGTTGCCATGGCAACGAGGTTTCGCCACGATACACGAAGTTGCTGTAACTCAGCAATCCTTTATCCAATCTGCCCCAAATTTTCATGGCTGTCTACAGCCTCAACCTCAACATATCTACATACATATACCTATATGAAGGGCCCGCCCCCGGCAGGTATAGGGGTGGGCCTGATCATCGCTGCTTGCAGCTTTAATGTTAACAATGTTACTGGCTCCCAACACAACACAGACTCCAACACAAACAAAGTCCTTTAAAACCATTTTGGATTTGCTAGAAAATGCATTTTCACAAAACTGAAAACTGTTTTTCTGAGCTCATGAAAAGTTGAGTTTTTAGAGATACGTGGTTCTCACAGGACAGGACATATGATGATCTTATAGAATATGATGCATTGATGTAGATTAAACTACCTGCAGTTTATAAAGTAGTTCAAATGAGCTCAACATTAAATATGTACAGCAGAGAAATTAATCAAAAACATCAGATATAATAATAAAACACAGACAGGGACCATTTTACTGAACTATCCACACTGTGACTTTGATTTGTTTTACACACATTTCCTTCGCAAGTGTCCAGTAATTGTAATTTGTTAAACTGAAATTTATAAATGATGAGGATTAATATTACACTTACTACTATACTTAAAGAATTTTACAAGTATGTAAATTATTAAGAAATAAAATTGATGATTATGTAGCAAAAACAATGCAGCTGCTATCAATAATGACACTGTAATAATGATGATAATGAGACTGGACTGAATTAATACTTGAATAAATAAAAGGAACATTAATAAAATAGGCTAAAGGTAGTTTGAACAAATACTAAGTTATTTATTTATTAGATTTAAACCAATTTTGATAGAAAAAATCTAACCATATAATAATGCAGAAGCTGGAAAAGTAAGCACATGTATTTATTTTACTCATTTTAAAGCCATTGGTTTCAATTAATTTGAATTTGCAACTAATTTAGAATTTTTTACATAATGTTTTCATTGAGCTACACTTGACTGTCTTAGTTTAATTATACTTTTAGAACTAAAGTAAATTGTTTTTTTTTTTTTATTTCTTGAGAAGTGAATAAAATGACCTGAAATTCTCAAAGTAAATTTAACTACAGTTTACCTAGACATTTCATAAAGATAGAAATGTCCATGGGCTTTTGGACATTTTTTGGAAGGCCAACCTAGCAATTTGTTCCACGTCATTAACATAAAAAAGTCCTACTTTGAAGTGTCCTAATGTAGACAGCAGGTATGGTTCACACAAGGTGGGTGGCGCTCCCATGGGTTACTGTTCTCCTTAATTAGCTCATTACTGGATGACAGAGAAACAGACCAGCCTCTGGGGATTAATAGCTTTCCCTTTGTTGATCTTCGTATCCCACCAACAACCATCCTGCCATATACCGTAAAGAACATTTATGACGGAGGGCAAAGCTGTAAAAAGTAAGCCTTTAAAAACAAATCAACAGTTCACAGGGCTTTAATTACAGCCTGCCACACATTTATACTGGTGTCTGTAGTGTTACAGAGCAGTTGAGGTGTTTGAATATGTGATTAATCAGCTGGCAAGTACAAACAAGAATAAAGCAGGTACACTGTATGTTGTGACCCTGTGCTGCTTCATCCCACTTCAAAATAGTCCCATAAGCACCAGACACAAGTTAAGGAGGAACATGAACGTATCGTCTCCTCTCATGTCTCGTCATGTAGATGTAAGTCAGAGGAAGCGTCGCTGCGTCATGGAGATAATAACGGTGCACAGCCAATCGAAGGCCTTGAAATCCAGCTCAGTGTTAAACACCTGACGAGCCACAGGGCTGACTCAACACCAGGATGCTGTTTAATCACGCATGGGGAATGTACCTTCAGGTGTGTTTTTCTATTTTGAAACACGTACCGACTGTCCTCTTCTAGTGTTTTGCTTCATTATGATTTAGTCGTGTGCTTTGGATGTTAAAAGGCCAGGTCAACCCAATTTTAGTACTTTTACACAGTTTTAATGCTATTAGATCATTTTTTAAAAATGGTACCACTTTACAATAAGGGTACCCTTTTAATGGATTTATAAATTAAGTTGTAAACACTATCAATCATTAATAAGCTGTTGTAGAAAAAAAGGACAATTGACCCTTGCTAAGTCTCACCCAACCTAGCTGCTGTTGCTACACAAGATATGGCACTGGTACTCTGTGGTGTTTTCAATGATATCAGAGAGATATTACAAAGGAAACAATATGACATTTCTGTAATAACAGTTATGAAATAGCAGAGAGAGGTTCACAGAAAGGACTAGGTGAGCTTCTTCACAATATAGTGTTAATTTGATCAACAAAAACTCCTTTGTAAGGTAAGACGCTAACTAACGTTAGCTCGCTTAGCACACAGTTGTTAGCAAACAATGACGGTTGAACATTATTTATAAGTTATTCATGCCAACTTTAAGTTAGGTGGTTGTGTATCATTTGAAGCTGACTAAATACTGTAACCACATAAAAAAAACACCAGTAAGACTGTTTTTTATTGATTCATTAAGGCTAGATTATGAAAGTAGCTCTCAAATGCATATTGCAGTCCTTTCTGTCTACATCTCTTTCATACATCAGAACTATTATTACAGAAATTTGATATAATTTCCTTGGGAATATCTGATTTACAGTGCTTAACAAATGTATTAGACCACCTGTCATAAAAAGGAGAAAACATATCAGCATCATGAAGTGCTTTAAGGCAGACTCTTTCATTTTCAGTGAGCTCTCCACGTTTTACCGTTTTAAACAGGAAAGAGGAATTTACCTATTTATGCCCAAATTTGAGCCGACTCACTGGGCTTCTCTGAGAAGTCAAAAATTACATTACAAAATAACATTCAACCACTAAAAATTTTTTTTCTGTTCAGGAATGCAAGTAAATCAATCATTTGAATCTAAATAAAAAATGTGCT
Source organism: Coranthus polyacanthus (assembly GCA_037367275.1). Taxonomy (NCBI): domain Eukaryota; kingdom Metazoa; phylum Chordata; class Actinopteri; order Kurtiformes; family Apogonidae; genus Coranthus; species Coranthus polyacanthus. Next base: position 8,300 of record JAPQRN010000540.1, on the reverse strand, counting down.
TTACTATTTTTTTCTGTTTTTTTTTTGTAAAACAGTAAATTTGACAGTAATAATAATTATATTTTAGCATTAAAAATATCATTTCAGTTAAAGAGCTTCTACATACTGATGTATTAACCGTTACAGAAACATAACAAATGTTTTTGGAAATTACCAATCCTGTTAATTTAGGGCAGCTGTGGTCTGATTGATCAGTTAATTACTATAATGTCATGAAAAGATGGAAAAATCCCTCCACAAGACATTCTCAGACATCCAAAAACGAAAATACACACAACATATTATTTTTAGTGCGTTTATGTGTCCATGGTCAGTAATGAAGCTCCAAAATTCTCAGTCTGTATGTAATAAGTAATGTGGTCACTAACATTCAGCTGTAAGTGGCTTTTAGCTTCAGAAAAGACAAATTATGATCCCCACCCTACTAACTACTAATAAGTGTCAGTGATCAAATGATTGTACATTTGGATGATCTTGAGACACTCTTGTTGCCGCCATTGTCTGTGTCACACAGGTGGTCATCAGCGGTCAGAAACAAGACAAGATTAGGATGCAAACACAAAAACCTCAAAACCCCGATCATAATTTGCGTACTCAAGTCCATGTATAAGCACCCATTGAAATGGAGCTAATCTGCACGGCAGTAATATATCCTCCTGACAGATTTAAAACATAAGCAGTTTGTGGTTGATCTACACAGGATGTAATGGATGTTGTTTAGACAGAGAAAAGCATCTGCTGGGCAAGCCTCCTGCTGGCTCCACTGAGGGAGGCAGAGCTCAGCATGAGTCACACAATGCTCATTTCATTCAATCGCAGATTCATAATTCTTCACTTTGCTCATTACGTCTGAGTGGGGGCCAGGAAACTTCAACTCATGACTCTGTTGTCATGAACTACTCCCTGCCTCGTCTTCTGAGGCCTGTTGTTCATTTGTATGAAACGCACAGCATCTCAGATCAAGTGGATCAATGCGAAGGTCTTCAGATGTGACATGACATCGGCTTTCTTTCAAACAAGCCTTTGGGAACTAACAGGGTAAAAAGGAGAGGCAATGGTATGGAAAATGAAGTCCAGTCAAAGCCGGATTTGTAGTTGAGGCTCTTTAAACAAACATCAAAAAGTGTTTTACAAAGGACGGAGGCTGCAAATCGAGATCAAAACAGAAACGACAAGAATGGGCACATCACAAACTCTCCAGTATGAACCAAAGTGAACCTCTGCGTGAATTAATGAAAAGCCAATCTTTTCCAACCATTAGCTCCAGATTTTTTTTTATATTAACGGACGCCCCCAGTGATGGAAATGCAGATTAAACAGGAAGTTCAATTAGTGAGGGTAATGACAGGTGAAATTACTGACGACAACACCATCCCACGCAGGAAGCCATTCCATCTGGAACAAAGAAAGAGTGTGTGTTCCTCTTTCTGTAATGTCGCCTCCATTTTGTTTTCCAAAAAAATGCTAAAAGGTCCTCTGAAAGCTCATTATGAATAATTTAAAAAGCAGTTCTAGTCATTTCCTAGTTAGATGACATTTACTGCTCAATTATTAGTCTACAATGAACCGTTAAAGACAAAATGAACAATCAAAACAGGATGATGAATGGTTTTATGAGGGCTTCTGCTCCAGGAAGTAAAAATGTTGAGGAAGGAAAAAAAACTTGTACAGGAGCCAGAATATGAAGCTCCAGTATGAACAAAAGAATATAAATGAATGCAGATTTCAAAACTTCACCCACTGCTCTAACAGGCAAAGCTGCTGAACTGCTCAGAAATATATATTAACTATGCATCTCCTATAAGTCTGCATTTGTTGCATGACTTATGCTATATAATTGAAGTCAGATGGGTTGCTTGCCGATTATTTTATTTCAAATTGAATATGTTGAAGCAGAGACTGAAGAACAAATGAAATGTTTAACTGTCTAAATAATACAGTTTGTACATACATGTAGCTGCAGTTTAATCAAGGCTGTCGAGTTCCTACCGCTGAACATTGAAGTTTTTAAGAAACGTGACTCAAACAGATGTAAGAGGGTGTTTCAAATTTCTGCTGCTGTCACGTAACAGAAAGGCTGTACCGAGTTAAGTCGACTTTAGCTGTGGAAATGCAGCTTAAATATCACACAGTGAACCTTTAAGTATATTTTCCAGCCTTGGGAGTTATTGCTTTAATATGTAACAGGCTACTTGTTGATGATACAATTAATTTACGGTTGGTTTTCGTGAGGATTTTGTTGTCATCCTACAAGTACTTTTTGGCATACTTGGCTGTCAGCAGGATACTGAAAAAAACTTGAATAAAGACCAGCACCATATATAATAAAATGAGCTGGGCTCAGATGACCTGTTCACCCCCACTGCAAAGCACTTTGAGGAATAATTTGAGCTTACATAACATACCAGTTAAATAAGTGAAACTTTACCTGAAGGGAAAAAACAGGCTTAAAACTATCAAAGCTGAGCTGCTTCGGCCACGCTCGTGTTTTATTGCCTCAATCAATCTTCAGATTACCGTCTGCTTTCAAGACGGGGCAGGCAGTCACAAGCAAACAAAGCTGTTAACTGGAGAGTGAACTCTCTCTGCAGTTATGTGGAATTAGAACGGAGAGTATGGGAGATAAGGAACGACACACAGACAATAACAGAAGCAGATAAAGAGAGACGGCAGCTGAGGATGAGGTATTTGTTTTTTAACAAAGGCTTCACACATCTAACAGGGGTTTTAGGCTGCAGCGTGGACAGTGCGCCACCGCTGATGGCCCGTCATGAGGAGACACTGGGATGTCTCACCAGTCGTCCCAGTGGGAGATGAAGTAATCAGATGGTGATGTAATTGACCAGCAGCAGGGAAGCCACAGTGTAAACGTTGACCCGCAGCCACTCAGTAGAGTCATATATGAGCCTGCAGTCTGTCAGTGTCAGTCTCCCTATGATTACTGACTGTAATATGTCAAACCAGCACCTCTGGACCTCTCAGTGTTCATAGTGTTTAACAAGATAAAGACTCAGCAAGATGACCTCAACAGTGATCATCTCAGACGTTTGTCTATTTTGCAGGGCAACAATAGTTATTCTCATCAACCTATGAAATGTGAAATGAAGTTCTTATTTCTTATGTGATGTTTATGTTTATGTGACGGTTTCATAAATATGATGAAACATGAACATTATAGAGTCTGTAAGTCAGAGCAATACAGAGTCTGTATCTAGATAGATAGACAGATGAGAGGCGGTGCAAATTCAAACAAGACACGACAACCAATCAGCAACAGCCGTGAGTTCAATCAGATGCATTCACTATCGTATCATAATCTGTTGGTGTAGTTCTCACAGTTACTAGCAACTTACAATTAGTGATAGACTTTTTGGTTCAGTAATTCAGTGGCTATTGTAAGGACCCTGACCTTTGACCTTTGACCACCAAAACCCCATCCTCCCTTGAGGTGATCCTGAGATATTGCATTCACAAGTTGATGTCCTTTAGGTAAAAAATATCATCAATTCATTATTTTATCTTATTACATTCTTCATAATTGCTATAAATTCGTGAGTCATGGCCTAAAACACACAAGGTGAGGTGAGGTCACAGCGACTTTGACCTTTGGCCACCAAAATCTTACCAGTTCATCCAAGTAAAAGTGAATGTTTGTACCAAATTTTAAGACATTCCCTCAAGCCATTTCTGAGATATTGCATTTTCAACGTAATGGGGCCCGATAGACGAACAGACAAATGTATTTATAGAGATGTGAGTGTGTACTGGCAAATGAATGGTACAGTTCTGTCTAGACGCAGAGGCAGCTCATTTTAAGCCTTCCTACATTTAATGGTGTTGCACTATAAACAGCTTTGCTGACCTGCAATGTCCAGAAATCTACCAACAGAAGGCGAAAAGATGCAAAGCAACAGAATAAATGTTATATTTGTCATAAACTTTTTACTGAAATTAATATATTTGAATGTAAACACTTGACTGATTCAAAACTGATTCTCATTTAGTTACATATTTTTTCTCAGTAAATGTCAGATAACAATGACATTTATTTTGTAGTTTAAACACACACACGGCTACAACACTGATAACATAAACATTAGCTTCCAGGCAGACATTAATTGGACAGGAATGGACATTGGACATAAATAATAATTAATTACTTCCTGTTTATTTCAGCACAGAATGACAAAAACATTGCAGAGATTTTGAATAGACAGCAGTATTATAATGTGACCATGACTCCTAGAAATTTGGTTTTAAGCCAAATTGATGCCATGATTCCATCTTCCTGGTAAATTCACGGAATACATTCAGTTTGTTGTTACTGCCTTGTTTTTTTATGTAATGTGCTACCCTACCATATATCACTGCATTAACATGCAAAAACATTCACAAGCCTTTAAACGTTAAACAGTGAGCACACATCAGGACCACATCCCTGAGGGAGGTGAAACTTTTCATCCCAGCGTCTATTCTGAGCCTCTCTCTTGACAGTGTGCGTTCAGAGTGATGCATAAGATGCAAGCATTAAGCCTTTGTGTGAGCACATGATGCTCTGTGCTCAGACAGAACAGGACGGCCCTTCACTCAATACGTCCCTCAGAGACTCAAAGAGCCTGACCTCTCAGCTCCTGTCCTCAAGCACTAAATCAATGTCTCGATAAAACACACTGTGTTTTTGCTCCACCTCAAGAAAAGGAAGAAAAAGGCTGACTTACTTTGCTTCTCAATATCTGAAGCAAACAATTCACAAGGCGTGCATGACTATATATAAAAGACACATTATGTACAATTCTGCGTCAATATTTTTATTCTAACTATAAAATACAACTATATGTAACTATAACTATATTTGCTGTACTTAACCAGGGTACATGTGGAAATATAATGCCTGAAGAAAACATTTGGGTGTGAATGTGACCATGTATTTCATGTGTGATGACATGTGTTACGAACTTGACGGCAGCTCCTTTCAAAAAGGAGAAAAAAACAAGCATTCAGAGCAAGTTGAAACCTGAGCTTTTGACTTGCAGGGATTACTTTTACATGTGTTCACCCCACAGTGTAAGACATTTAATATAGGACAACACATCCTCGTACCTAAAGACATCAGAATACAGTAGGTCGATTTCCAATCACTGCCAAAATAACATGTATGCATAAAAAAAACATACTTTGACAATGTCATGGGTAAGATTTGGTTAGAATCAGACACAAAAACAAGATGGCTAAGGTTAGGAAAAGTTGTGGTGAGTGCTAAAATAATAAAGTCACACTGAAGTGAATTTGAATTGAATTCCTTGTGACAGTAATGCACCTTAACGTTGGATGTCAGCAGCTATAAAATGGAAAAAAGAAGAAGAAGAGGAAGTCTGCGTGAGCAGTGTCACATTATAAATATATAAATAAAAATGGCAACACAAAAATTTTACCTTCTCTGTTTTTCCATGGCATTAAATATGTGAAAAAGAAACAAATAACAATAAATATGTCCCTGCTATGTGCAAACGCATTTTAATATTTGGTGCGTTTTTTCTTCTTCTTCCATAAAAAATGTTGACCCATAATTCATCCCACAGCTTTGAGAAAACACACGCTGATCACACATCATATGACTTTTCTTTCTGATCAAGTAACCACTGCAACGAAAATCTGAAAAAAACTGCAATAAATTTCTCATTTGTTTCCAATGGGAAAACAATGTGAAAATGATCAAACCCACCCCATCTTTAGAGCCACATTACTTCATTATGCTTTAACATAGAAACATGGTTGAAACTGCAAACAGGTCTCAAGACTTCAGACTTCATTGGACTCAATCAGTATCTCGATATCTAGTACGGTGTTCACAGTTTACGTTTTATGTTTTTCCTGATTTTGTACAGTATGTTCAGTGTTAGAGTGGATGGTGGTATCACTAGAGTGGAGAGAGGCTCTGGGAAATATTCAAAACTCTTCTATTAAAGCTGCTGTTACTCTAACACCGTTTACAACCAGTTCACCATATTTATCACTAATGTAACCACATTTGTCCTCTTTCAGACAATGTGCCTCCCAAAGCTCAGTGACTTAAAGAATTTGAACTATGAACCTCAAAGTGACAGGAGTTCCATCCAACTGCCCCATTAAACCCAAAAATAAATCAGAGCAGACATTTCCGTTGTAATCCAGAGAAACTCGTTTTTGCATAGAATTTATATCAACATGTTCAGCCAAGCCTCCTCTCCCTCAGTGAAAAGATTTTGGTGATATGAGGAACAGCCTGCACCACATTTCTGGCTGGGACTAAGTAGAACTGTTTAATGAACTGTTTAACAGTTTGTTAAACTGAATCAAACTATGAATCACTTTAAAGGACACTATGGTTTAGTGGCAAACCTGCAGCAAGCAACAGGCACATTGAAAATTCCTGTCCAATTTTTTTTTTGTCTATTACTGTTATGTCAATTGAACATAACAGTAATAGACAAGAATACTTCCCCAAAACTGGATTGTTTGATTTGCTCAAATTGGATGCAAAGATGGTAGAACAGGAGAATAGTCTTGGTACCGGGTTTTCCATTTGAAATGACAATGCATTTACAACAAATCCAGTTGTCTGTTGTGCCCTATATAGATGTGAACTTTTGTTACTCCCCAACAAGTATGGAAAGCATACTATGTTCCCTCTAAATCCTGCTCGTCAAGACCACTGTTTATTTTGAAAAGTTCTGCCTGTGTATTACACGATACGTCTGAAGCAGTGTGGCTAAGAATAGCATAAAGTGGGCAGATTAAAAGTACAAATACTTCCACCTGTCATATAAACATGACAAGTAGAGCTGTAACATAAACGGTGCTATTTACATGAGGGAATTAAGAGTTGTCTCTTAAAGGTGATTGTGCTGATTCATTGTCTAATCCTTAAAACCTAACACACCCACCCACCGAGCTCGTCTCGATAAATTTAATCCGCCGTCCTCCTTGTTTCTGTCCAATCCCTGGCACCAGCGCTATCTCTGCACTGGGGAGACACAACATGCAAGGAGTAAAACATGTGGGAGGACAGTGAGTTCGTCTGTATCGGTGTGTATGAGGAAGCTTTCCCAGCCTTGACAACAAGCGTCAACAGAATTTATAATCCTCCGCAGAGACACCCAAAGCATCATATCTGTCTTCTGTTTCCTAGCTACAAAAATGACACACATGTCGGAATTCAAGGTCAAATAACACCTGTGGGGTCAGACTTCTGCCATGGGTTTAATGTTCACACTTGTAGGAATTTCACTTTCGACAGGTGGACAGAGTTTAGGGGAAGTGAAACAAAGTGTTGAGGTTGAGTTTTCTGGACTTTGGACGTGGTGCCCGAAACCCAAACAGCTCTCCAGTGAAGGCAAATATTTGCTTTTACCCCTTCTTTCCTCTTCACTTCTCTACAAAACACAGTCACAGTCTCATTGCCTGTTTACTCGACAACGACACGTGTCCATGTATGTTAAGGTAATTAGATTTTCTTTTCAGAAGCAGATATCACAATACAAAAGAATCCAAAATCCAAATTGAAACACAAAGGTATTTTATGTTTTCATGGTCAAAATAGGGATGAGTGAAATTTAAGAAATGATTTCATTTTAATTTTTGTGGAAGCGTATTGCTGCCTGGCCCGAACAAGAAAAACTGATTAGTATCACACTACAATATGAAGTTTGTCTGTGTTTATTTTGCTATAATGAAACTCCTCACTGTACATTATCCCTTAAAGAAATGACGTTATAATAGGAAATGCATTATGCTATGACAGTAAGTTAAGATGTTATATTATAAAATGTTTCACAACATAAATAATACATTGTTATAACAAGAAAATGTTCTAAAGTTTCTGAAAGTTTTTATGTTGTTATAATATGAAAATTCTTTGTTCTGACATGAAAATATCTTGTTATAACCTGAAAAATATGTTGTTGCAATGTAAAAACAACAAAACAAAAACATTTTTTGATATAACATTAAAATATCATTAAGGTATCAAAGTGTTTTGTTATAACATGAAAATATCTTGTTATGACATGAAAAATATATTGATGTAACATTAAAATATCTTGTTGTAACCTGAAAAACATCAACAACAACAACAACTGTTATAACAATAACAACAGAATATTATTAAACAGACTTTGTCAGGTTTATCAATGATAATGAATTATCTTTAGTTTATTCATTCATTCATTTTCTGTAACCGCTTAATCCTCTGGAGGGTCACGGGGGGCTGGAGCCGATCCCAGCCGACATTGGGCGAAGGCGGGGTACACCCTGGACATGTC
>JAPQRN010000539.1:0-16798 GCA_037367275.1 Coranthus polyacanthus | reverse complement strand
ACTTCACCTCCCTGAAAGATTTCAGTTTATTTTTCAATTGCGTTGTACAGGTTATAGGTCACATTAAAGGTGGAAAAGTTGTGAAATTATTTATCTTGCTGTCATTTTTTTACATCACAAAAACCTGGCATTTGAACAGGGGTGTGTAGACTTTTTTAAATCCACAGTATATAACAATCTAGTGTAGAAGGTCCATGTGTAAGTCAGCTGAGGCAGAGTCTACACTTCCTGAGAAGGTTCAGAACCTTTGGTGTGACCTGGCACAAAAGATCATCTCAGATCCAACGCATGCTCCGTATCCAGAATACCAGCTCCTTCCACCGAAGCAGGTACGACCCATTCAAAAGCTCCTTTGTCCTCCCGTCAGTTAAAGCCTTTAATATGACCTAGGCTGGAATGCTTGTATTCTTTCTTGCTTTCCATCACAGTATCATTGTAAGAGTTGTGCATTTTGGACACATGCAATTAAAGGATGTATGTATTGTTTTAATTGTGGTATTTATTGTTTCTTACTATGAAGTCTGTCGTATCCTAGACTCTGTTGAGAGGATAAGTGTGTTGCTTGCTCTTTCATAGACTTCACCTGGGACTCTTACCCATCTCCATAAATGTCCTTGCTCGCCACGGCAGCAGTGACCGCTCCCACAATGGCGCCCAGGATGCCGGGCATGCCGTGCAGGTTGTGAACCCCACAGGTGTCTTGGATCTTCAGCTTTTCCTCAAGGATGGGCTTAAAAGATGAGCATAAATATATTCATCAAAGGTGGAATTAATCCCACACTGTACCTGATCTTGATGATAGTGACTGACAGCAGAGATGAAACAGATGAAATGTACCACAGTATAACTGCATCTTACTATTTTACGGCAGCATACGATTAGCCAACATAGACATCACTGTGGTAAGTCGAGAAGTTCACAGATTATTATCTTTTTTTTCTTCCTTCCTACAGCTTTGTCTTTTAAAAGGAGTAAATGGGCCACACTGTGGATAAAAAAACAAACATCTGATACGTTGAGAATAAAGTCATATTTCAAGACTGAAGTTGTAATATTTTGGAAAAAAGTCCTAATATTAGGCTACAACATATTTCAGAGTCCAACAGCTGTTTGTATTTGAGGAATAATGAACAGACTTAGTGTTAGATCACGTTATTTGATGATACATGATTTTTTAATCTCTATGAAGAAATGTCAATTCGGAGTTTATTCTTGTAATATCATAACTTTTTTTTTCTCAAAAAGTGTGACATTGTTCTCATATGACTTTTTCTCAAAATATTCTGACTTTATTCTTGTAATATCAGTGTGGCTTTAATAGTCTCATGTGTACTTCAATGACATTAAGTGACTTGACAACAAAATCTTAAATAGTTAATAAACTTACTGAGAGGTACTTGAAGCCCAGTACAGAGATGATTCCAGCCAAGAAGCCAACAATCATGGATCCAAAAGGTGTCAGCATCATTTCACCTGCTGTACCTGCTGCGACTCCACCGGCCAGCGCCGCGTTCTGGATGTGAACCTGAAGAAGAGAAGGGTTTCAAAAACAAACTTACTATGACTCTTTGTAATGTTACAAAATAAAACATACCAGTGTGTTTATAGGTGTAACTGGTCAGCAGTTGTAAAAAAGACACCACCACCACATGGTTCAAATTATTAACTTAAATACTGATTCACTCTAATGTACAAAGCAGTTTTCAGTATCAACAACAGGACTCAGTCACACGTTGATGCAAAATAATCAAATCAAAAATATTAAAACTAGTAACAAGCCTGTTTTTGAAAATGTGAGGAGAAGAAAAGACGGATACTTGTGTTAAAATGTAGGAAGCAAAAGGAAAAAGTGTCAAATGAAGTGAAGTATAGATACCTGAAAACTCTACTTAAGTTCTGTCACTAATAACTGATAACATTTGTACTTTGTTACTTCCCACCTCTACAAAGCAGTGAGGAAGCTTTAAATGGAGCTGCATAGTTTAAACACAGCGCATCACATGATCACATGTGACTTCCTGATAAAGAGACAGAGCCTTCATAAACAAGTCTTTTTTAACATGTTACTACCTGTGTTACGCCACATGGAGATACAGAGATAGACAAGCTGATCCCGTCAGCTGATTGGTTTGTCTTTACTATCAACAGGCTACACGGTATGTGCACATCCATGACATTCTCTCCTTAAACACACTGCGATCAGCACAGAAATGCTGCGCCTTCGTTACAGAGGAGGTTTTGAGTCACATGACAAACCATGTGATACATCATCTTATGATTAACTGTAGTATTTAGTGGATAATAAGGTGAGATGTCAAAAATCATTCTAGCTGTTTCTCTTGGATTCCTTTCAATTCAACCAAGCACTTCTTCGTCATTTAAGGTCATTTTGAGAGCATATTATTTTATTACTTCACCTCCTGTCTGAGAGATCCAACCTTCTAAACATTTTTCTCCTTTAACTTTGATGACCAATTGGACATCAAACCAATGCTGAGTTATCCAGAGTAGCGCGTTGGCCTCTCACCATGTCCAGTTTGCCATCGTGGGCCGTGAGGGAGGACAGGGCGTAGGTGGACAGAGTGCAAGCTGCCAGGGAGTAGTAGGTGTTCAGAGCAGTACGGTGCTGGTCGTCTCCATGAGCTGTGATGGCAGAGTTGAAGCTGGGCCAGAACATCCACAGGTAGATGGTACCTGAGCAAAGACAAACATTTAAAGAACATTCATTTGGTTTATTGCTTCAAATTTTAAAATAATTACTTATTTAAGTCTCTGAAAACTGAAATAATTCTTCCCCCTCTGTTCAGTTCACAGACTGTATTTAAAAACTGGATGAAGCCTCCACCACGTCAGCATTGGTTTGAGGACTGCTGTTTTGAAAGCCTTGAGGTTGGCATTTTGGCCATCACTATCTTGTTTTTTTTGAAAACAGAAGTGCCCGTATTTGGACAAGATGGTGGAGCTGGGGAAGAGCAAGGGATGAAGCTAAAGTTAACGTCCTGAAAACACTGATCGCACAGACTAACACTGTCATGTTAAACACACCAAGTCATTTCAGCTACTTGATGAATGTTAACGCAGCTGTCAACTTTGTGTAATGTGTAAACACACTCTTTAGTGTTAGCTGGACTAATTATCAGGCTAGCTGACGCACCATAACGCAGGGCTGAATCAATGCTAACATTAGCTAATGTAGTTTCAGTTTCACCAACAGGCCAGGGGTTGCAGTTATATACCTCTAAACTTCATGACAGAATCCTCCGAGTCTAACGTCTCAACCACGACTACAGTAGAGTTGAGATTCAATAAAAAAAAAAAGATTCAATAAAAAGAGGCTGTGAACGTCTGGTTCAGCTGTCAATCAAAGCACCATACAGACCACGCCTTTAAAGATTCATATAACTTAAATATGTGAGTTATATAAAAAAATCAAAAACCAGTGTTTGTACCAGGCTATAAACGTTTCTGCTGAGTTGGACATTTTAACATGGGAGTCTATGGGGATTAACTCGCTTTTGGAGCCAGCCTCAAGTGGACATTTAAGGGACTGCAGTTTTTGACAGTTCCTTCTGAAGGGTGTGGCTCGGTACAGTTAGTTTTAATTTGAATCAAAATGATTACCGATCATAGCGAACAGGTCAGAGTGGTAGACTGAGCTGTTCCTGTGTTTGCTTTTGTCCAGGTTTGGTCGGTAGAGGATTCTCGCCACCATCAGACCAAAGTAGGCTCCGAATGTGTGGATGGTCATGGAGCCTCCGGCGTCCTTGGCCTGAAACAAAGTTTTGGGTTAGGACAATTTGGTGGTCCAGAAAAATTAGCACGAAAAGGTTTAATACCATGTGATAAACAACAGTTTTGATGAGATTAATTTCTGTTCTTTTGTGGTGAGTAGTGTTCTATACTTCTCAGTGCTCCATGAAAATATTTAGGCTCTACCTGCTATTGCTTGTATTGCAAAATAATAAAAATCTATATTAATGTAGGGTAAAGTACAGTATCTTACCCCCAGAGCGGTCAGCAGGATGAACTCATTCACAGCAAACAGTGTGACCTCAAACATTGCCATTATGAGCAGCTGGACTGGGCTGGTTTTACCCAAAACCGCTCCAAAAGAAATCAGCACAGAGCCGGTGCAGAAATCAGCATTGATCATACTGAAGGGGACCGAGTTTGAGAGAAAACATTACTATATTTTGTTTGCACCAATGGATAAAACATCAAAAAAATGTGTTGATGGAATGTTGTTGACAAATCGCTTCCTATTATTTTTTGATAGGTTTGTATATTCGATGGATATCTTTACATTGGCATCTAATTATCCATGTGTAGCACGCACCTCTCCACTCCGATGTGAATCTTGCCGCCATGCATACCATGGAAAAAGCCTTGCATGAGTGTGGCCCACTGCAGGGCGAAGGCCGCGATCAGGAAGTTGAAGCCCACACTGCTGAAACCGTAGCGCTGCAGGAAGGTCATGAGGAAACCAAAACCGATGAAGATCATCACGTGCACGTCCTGGAAACCTGCACGATGAGGACAAAATGGAGAATAAGGAGATGATGAGCCTAGATTTCATTCATTGTTGTTAATGCAATTAATGTAGTGTTATTCCATTATACGTATATATTTTTATATATGCAGAAATAAATGTATTGACTATGATTTTCTATTGGCTAAAAACATCCTCTACCAAATGGTTAAATTGGCCTTTTATGGTAAAGGGAAGCTAAGATAAAGAATAAAAAAACAACTAATTTTAATTGTTTCTTCCTGTTTTACAAAAAAATATACCAACCATCAAACATTTAGTAGAGGTTTAATATTTAAACAACAAATCAGATGTATCCACTATCCTGTGTTTTATGATGATCTTCATCAGTTCAATTCATCCTCGAGTCAAAGTGAACGTTTGTACATTCATAAGAATGGACAGACACCAGGTCACAGCGACCTTGACTTCTGACATTTGGCTACCAAAATCTTTACATTTCATTTGTGCTTCTAAGTGAACATTTGTGCGACATTTTCCGACATTGTGTTAAACCGTTGCTGAGATATTGCGTTTTAAGGGTAACGGGTAATGTTTCCATTGCTTTTTTCTTAGTGAGGATGTTAAAGGGTTAAGTGAGCTGAATACTCTGACAGACGGCCTTGTTGGAAAGAGAATTCTTAGCATTCATCAGAAAATCATTTTATTGCTGTGTATTTTCAGAATAACCCATTGTTACAACTACGAGAACAGACAAAGAATTAGCTAAAGTTGCACCCTGGTGTTTCCTTCTACCCTCGTCGCCTTGGTTCGTACAGTCTGCAGGGACGGCTTCACAACTCTCCTTATTTGTCTGAAACTGGCCTACACAATACTACACTGTGCCATGGGAGCTGTCACCATGGAAACTGATAATTGGCATCGACAGGCGAAGGTGTTGCCAGCGTCCCCATTGACATATTGGCCCACATACAAGCAGGGGCATCCAGAGACGCCACTCAGTCCAGTGACGGTGTCTAAGTGTTGTATGTGATTATAGCTACAGAAATGACACATTTTCTGCTCATTTTCGACTTAACTGAACAGAGCTGATGTACTGTCTCTTCAGTTTGACATTTTTGGGGCATTTGCAGGTGGGTCGTTCCTGTTATCCAGTAATAAAAAATGTTTTGGCTTTTTATCAGAATCTTGACATTTTTAACTTTTAAGAATACATATTGGCTAGAATGAATGAAGGACTAAAACAATAATTATTATGAACAATTCTAGATAGAAAAAAAAATCATTGTTAGGTAAATAATGCAAATTTCAAGCTACACTTGACATTAAGTGAGTGAAGTACATATCCAATACATTTTGATTCAATGAGACTGATTTATGTTCAAATCATTATCTTTCTGATCTGTTTTTAATCAGTTATTTGATTTTACAAAACACATCAAATCTACTGCAACTGGGTAATAAAATGTAGTGAAGTGACTGTCTAACAGGAATGACCCAGGTACAAAGCTCATTTCTAAAACTTAAAGTCTATGTCATGAAAAGCCTCAGGGTTTTTCCTGAAGACCCTTCACCAGACGCTGGATGCTGTCACGGGACACGTCACAGGTCTGATCTTATCACTCATCACCAGACTACCCTGTTCACCTTCAGGTGTAGACATACATGTGAATTTACATACCATCCTTATCTTGCAGGACCATATATTTGCACCTGCACTAAATGCTCTGTGAGTCAAGGTCAGTGATGTGTGTCTGTTTCTGCCAGCAGGTGTGGACTTGTCTGTTTAGTGTACAGTTTTGTCCAGACGTGCAGTAGGGATGTAGTTGTGTACGCATACCTCTGAAACCAGTGACAGGTTAAAGATTATCTGAAGCCCATTAAATCTAATGGACCTTTACTCTCAGCTCTTATTTTTCTAACCTTCTGTACTTTTACTGCAGAGTGCAACAAATCCCCCTGCACAGACAGACATTTGTGGTTTTACTGATTCTCTGAAGGATATTCTCAGCCTTCATCCACAAACCAAAAAGTTGCTTGTTTTCTTTCTTGATTCTTTAAAGTGTAAAACTAGTCAGGTCATGTTTGGAGCTCTGATGTGAACCTGAACTTCATGTTTAAGCTCCTCCTGTTGTTTTTTCATACTTTGTGTCATTAAAACAACCACAAATGGTACCACTGCACATTATCAGAATATACAGGATACGCTGTCACACAATATCAGCCTGATATTTACGCAACATAATCTAATATACTGTTTAATAATTGTCTCCATATAGACAACCTCTAGAAGATAACCATAAGTAGCACAGTTTTACTGGTAGCGTTTCCCTAATAATGTTTAGCATCACTTGCATTTTATTTAAATACACTTGTTCTCTTGGGTTAACATAGGAGGAAAAGTCAAGAACTGGGAGCTATAAAATCAGAAATACTGGTGTCTTCACTTTGGAGATGTAGGTGGGTCATACAGATCAGAAAAGGAAACTGGTCTTTCTGCATTCTGCTATTCCACAGAGCACACGAGCACCTAAGCGACACTGACAACTAAACTGATCTGGCGGTCTCTGACTTGTTAAGACACACCCATCAGCACTTAGTCACGTTGCCTCCATTGATTTGCTGAGGTGGAACTTTGAGGAAATGAGATAGAAACAACGCAACAAGACATCGAGTTTGGAAATTCTGGGAGAAGAGGCAGGGGTGTAAAACTACAGTGGCTGCAAATATGCAAATACAATCATTTGAGTTGTGGATGTGTTTTGAAACATCATCAAGACTGTGACGACCATTTTAATGACCATAAATGACCTGACCTGTATTTCAGCACTGGCCGGAGAAGGGGGACATTTCAGTCAGTTCATGCAAATCAGGAAAATAACGAGAGTGACGTGCCTGTGTGGGACAGCACTGGACTGGAAGACATCACTGTGAAATGTTCTGGACTCATCGAATTAGGAAACTAGAAAGCTGTTGTACTGATACTTCTGCAGCTTATTGCTCAGTTACACAGAGTGCAACATTTCCCCAATAATGACTAATAACAGTTTGTTACTGATTGTTATGCTTACGTAAGGAATTTTCAAGTTTGTCATCCTCACCAGAAGTGTATAAAACACATGTATTGTGTGTTTCCTTCACCTCTTATTTTAACGATCACAGCGACAGAATGGCAGAAGAACTCATCTCCAACACAGATGTATCATATCTTAAATGATTTAACACCTCCTGGTTTAGGCTTAGGGTTACATCTGAACAATGTTTGAACTGATGTAGTTTAGGTTGTGTTTTAGTCACATGTTTAACACAAACTAGAAGATGTTCCCTGTGCATGCATTTTGGAATTACACTTCTTCTGTTGTTAGCCTGACCCGACGTTAATGTCCCATGATCTTGTGCTTAGGGTTATGGTTCCATGAAAATTGCAGATGTTAGAGACTTAAATAATGGAATGAATGATATAACTGAAATGCCTTGATTATGTCCAGTGTAAGTAAGCAATGAGATGACAGCGCTCCGTTACAATATTCATTAATCATTACAGTGAAACTACTACTTAAATAAGTGTGAAATAGGCCTTCTTTTTAAACGTTTAAACTACAGCCTAGTTCTTCAGTGTAGTGTAGATCAAATAAATTCAGTCATAGATTAAAGTTTAAGTGCTCTTATAAGCATGTTGACCCCTGACCCCCACTTCAGTTTCTCACACTGTATCCCCTGCAGGACACTCACTTGGGTAGCGGTAGTAGAAGTCATTCTCAATGTGAGAGTCGGAGTTGTTGTGAACAAGCTCATGCCATTCCTTTGCGTCTGTCTCTTTGTCATACTGCACCAGCGTGCCGAAGAGGATGATGAGGATGATCTCCAGGATGAGGCAGGTGACAGGCAGCTTCAGCCGCATGTTGGTCGCCACGTCTGTCATGTTTACTTCAGTTGAGGCGAAGGAGCCGAGACTCTAACTGAAGTTTCTTCTTAGGAGTTTGGAGAGGGATTAAAGATCCAGCAGAAAGTAAGACCCACTCTGTCTGCCTCACACACACACACACACACACACACCAGGACTCTGTCTGAGGATGTGTGTCTGAAGGTGGAAGGAGAAGCTCACAGACAGACACACAAGCTGCTCTGACTTGAGTGGTTTTATTCTGTTGGGTCACGCCCACAAGACACGCCTCCTCTGTGAAAAGGCAGATTCACTCTTAGCCACTCCCCTTGTTCCTGTAGGATTTTTAAGGTAGTGAGACGGAGCCCTTCTACTTCTAATACAGATCTTTTATACAGGACTTTACATGTGTTTCAATGTTAGAAAAATACAGAGGTGGCAGTGCACACATTGTTTGCTAAAGCAGGTGTACAGATACTTGTGTAAAAAACGAAGGGGAAGGTATAATTAAATGTACAGGTTTCCATCTGGTAAAATAATTGCTTCGTGTGATGGAAACTACTTATAGAAACAGGACACTCAAAGATCAACCCAATCGCAGAAAAAACAAATCCATTGTACATTTTTATGCAAACCAGTGTCAACATTAGTGAACCAAAAATACATTTCATATCAACATTTCTAGATGTGTGTGTAGAGACAATGGAAACATTTGTTAGAACATCCAAAGGCAGCACAAACGTCTATCATTTTAGACCCATTAGGGTTTAGTTTGTGGGTCAGAGTCCTCTCTCCAGAAAATGTGCTGATTATAAACATTATGTCATATTTCTGGACCGATCTCATTGAAATATTTAGATTTTTGTGTTTTTTGACAGAGAGAGTGGAGAATAATTCCCAGCATACTATTTGGGTGCATTGCTGGTGCAGTCAGAGAAACTGAAGGGAAATAACACTGTGACGGAGGGTTACCGGTGTTTCAGCTGCTACGCTTGGCTATAATCATGGAGTGTCAGTACATACTCACATCTAACTAGTGTCTAATTAGTCATCTAGTCATCTCTATTATTTCTTCATGACAGACATAAAGTTGAAGTTATTTTAAAAACTGATTTGGGGGTTTTGAGAAAACAAAAGAATCAAAGCCCAGAAGCCACCAACTCGGTACACACTCGTAGTCTTTTGCCTTCACATTCATTAACAGTGTCTTTTATAGATTTTTGGGGGTTGTTTTGTGTTCCTTTGAAGACATTGCAGGCTGGATGGAGAAGGCCCACAGACCTGGTCCGACCATGGCACTTTTGAGATGTGCTCATATGTAATGTAACAGTTCTTATGGTTAGGTTTCGACACTGACAACATTTAGTTGGGATTAGTAGAAGATACCATGGAGAAGATAGCTTGGTATGGTATCTTCAGGAGAAGATACCATACCAAGATAAGTCCATAAATATGTGATTCAACTTGACCCACTTCCACCATCCAGCCATCCACATTTCAAAGCACTTTTATTGATTAAACCTAAAAATGTACAGGAATCAGGATGCAAACTCTTGGCTGTGATGTCCTCTGTCCTGGATGTTATAAATCCACCACAACCACCTCCGGCCCAGGTTGAAATCTAAACATGGATATTCAATGTATCTAGAAATGCGGATATAAAAAATATTTTTGCTTCAAACTTTGGCATGTCTCCATGGTTTGCAAAAATGCACAATGGCAACTTTTTTTTCCCAGCAGTTTATTTGCAGAAATGCGTTGTTGCCTTTGGTGCCTTCAGGAGAATGTGAATCAAAGGTTAAATAATGGCAGTATCAGAGGTTTGTTGACATCAGTGTGTTTACTCAACTTGCTCAGTTACACTAAACGCCACAGACCATTTACTTTGTGTTTCATGAAGGATAGGGGCATGCGGCAGGCGGAGCAGTGCTTTTGAGGAAAGAGCATATTGGAAGAAAAAGACTAGTAGTAGATGATATGAACACATTGTGTTCAGCAGCAGGGTTTGGTTTTGCAGGCGATGTGTCATATGAACATTACTCCTCCCTCTACTGATGTTTGATAAGGGATGTCAGTCATACCTCCATCGACCCTCTCCATCAGCAACTGCCTTTTTTTCTTATGAAGGGTGAAAGCATTGTCAGGAATGTTGTTGTGATTTTGGGGAATCTGAAATATGACCAGTACAGGAGACTACGGGCGTCAAAGACGAGCCCTGAACTCTTCAGTGACAGAAAAGGCCTGTCGGGCCATTCAACATCCTGCTATCTCTGTCTGATGCAAGACATCGTGTGTTCACCGTTTGTCAAAATGTCATCCTGCTTCATATTTGGGACAAACTTTGAGATTTATTTTGTTTTATTTTTGTGCATTTTTTACAATTAGGGATTGTAAGAAAATACCATATTAGAGAGAAAACAGCAGTGAAGTGTGTGAAGAGCTGTAGAAAGAACTGTTAGACAAAGGCTTTGAAAGTGAACGTTAAATGATCCAGACCAGAGGTTGAGTTTGGTGGAAACAGCTGCACACAGACCTTACATTTATCAGCTCAGGTAGGATATGTTATTGTACGAAATACTACTTTTAATGAGCAAAATGTAAAACTATGATGATGATGATGTTGAAGAACCAGATCTTAATGTTCTCATAACAGCAGAAGATGGAAACACGCATAGATTTGCATTTTCTTTTGCTGAATTTCTGAAGATGCGGTTAAAATGTGCGATGCTTTTGGATGGAAACCTGCCTTGTGTCCAGTCGTTCTCAGCTTCATTCTGTCCAACCCACATCAGCCACATAACCTGCTCCTCCACCTCCACAGCCTCCTCTTACTTTAGTGAAACAGTTTTCATATTGTTCTCATTAAAACAAATCTCAGGCTCTGCTGTGGCGTTTCTGTCTGAACGATCAGTGAGGACTCTCTTTTGCAGTCAGCGTTGTCATTTTTCTGTGAAATATTTGCAGGGAGAGAGTTTGGCATTTTGAGTGAGAGTTTCTACATTATTAAGTTTTTTTCATGTATCTGTTCCAGTTAAAGTTAAAGAAAACTAAACATAGCAAAACACTGAGCGTTTTTCAACACATGAGCATAAGATGACTGATGAAGCCTTGTTTTTGGAAGATCTGTTATCTTATGTCACTTTTTGGTGTTATAACTTAGAGAAAACTGAAACCAGTCCATGAAGACCTGCTTCATGCAGACATGTCTCATCCTGCCTCTTCTCCTGAACGGCTCTCATTCATGTTGGCAGTTAGAGTTACAGACTTCATCTAAATCAACTAGGCTTCGAGCCAAACACAGGTTTATACCCTGAGACATTTCAAAACCTGATCACAAAAGTCCACAGGTTGAGATTCTACTGGTTCTTATCAATATATTAACCATGGCACCTGAGTTCATACATGTGTGGGGTCATGCAGGACAAGCTGATGGACATCTGTAAAAGACAGCGACCCCTGACCTGTCATTAGGTATCAGTGCATTGATTGATTTGTCTTTTCAATCAACAAACTGAACAGGGTGTAGACTTTGCATCTGTGTTAAAAACCGAGCAAGACAACAGAAAACTAACAGCAGAAAAAGAAAAAACAGGACAAAATCAATCAAATAGGTTAGGATTGAAAAAATGTCTAATGGATTGATTGTAGTTTTGAGTGTCTAAGACATACCAGGAGATGTTTTCATTCCAGTGTTTCTTTCCTCTGTTAAAGAAACTTGTGGCAGATGCTTTGAGTCTTGCACAAGTCTCGTGAAAATAAGAATACAAAGCATCTTTATCATTGCGACATGTGACAGTGTCTTATATCAGATTGCGATAACTCTTAACAGTTCCTAAAATACTTTAAATGCCACCGCAAACAGTGTAACATAGTCTACTGTTGTGTCTTTCCTTTGTATTAATGTTTAGCAGCAGCGTTCACAACACAGTTTGTATTGGTTCGTGCACAGTCACTTCCAGTAGATAATCCTTTCAATAATTTGCTGGAAGTTTGTTTGTTTGTTTGTTTGTTGTTGAACCCTTTTTTGGTTCCTGGTAGAATCTTTTATAAAGGTTTCACCTAAAACCCTTGCAAAGTTTTCTACCGAGAACCCAATACAAAGGTTTATACCAAAAAGTACAGAAGCAAAGAGGAAAACCTTGAGCTCTTTTTTGATAAGAGCTTTCAGTCCAACATGCTGGAGATGTAGCTCTATAGTGATGTTTAGTTCTGGCTAATTTAAAATCTAAAAGTTATTTGGTAAAACCTAGGACCATCTGTGACAGGATACCACATCAAGTGTACTTTGTACTTTTGTGTTTACTGTCTCTCATGTGGACATCATCAGCCACAAATATCATAAAACCTTTCTGAGAACGAGTGGCCATGACCGGCTCTAAAGTCAGGCTCAGTGTGTGTTCTCGTTGGACAGATGAAATCATCCTGTTATACTCAGATGATCTATGTTTGTATGTTTTGCGTGTTGTGTTTCATTTCCCTCTATGTTAAATCATAGTTTAAGTCGTAAGTTGCTGACCTGATCAGTCGTTGCATCCAAATGACATTCGTTATCAGCATTGAGTGTGAGTCCACCCACCCGCATTGAGTCCACCCACGAGGTTCTGCCAAGAATCTTTATGTTGCATGAGTTTCATCACATTAACACCAAGGTTGACATCGATCCAGCAACCGACTGCACTCCCACGTTATGACTATAATCTAACATAGAGGAACATGAAAAACAACATCACAAAAGAACTTTAAATATAATAGAACAAAACATAGATCATCAGTATGACAGAATGCATGGGATAGTTGTGTTAGTGTCTATACATTTACAAAAACCAGGACTTGCTGACACACCCACTCACACACTGCAGAACCCGTATTCATTCAAGGAATCACATCCACCACAAGTAACTTCAACACAACTGACAAAAGGAACATGAATCCAAATCCTGGGACCATGTTTTAAGGGTTAGTGCCTTCTTGTACTTAACATCTTAACTTTGAGCAAATTGTATTATTGTAGCCATGGCAATACAGGTTCCCTGTGAGTATAGTGTAAGTAATATGTGTAAATTTAACTCATTCATCAACTCTTTGTTGTGTAATTCGATGTTTATCTCTCGTCAAGTCCAGGCGTGCATGCCACAAAGTATTTCCACTGTGGAAGTGGACGCTTCTTGTCACTCGATCAGTGCAGCAGGCTGGCTCCTGGGCTGACTGATACCATAAGATAACACAATCTACCAATCAAACGCACACGGCAGGGCCGGGGCATCAATATAACACTATGACTACTAAAGGCTTGGCTCCAGATGAAAGAAGATAAAGCAAGACCAAACCTGTGTGTTATGTAACCCGAACATAACACACATTAGGAAGCTGTCGTGGTACTTTATGCATAGTGGGGTTCTCATACTGTGGATGATTTTTACTATATGTACAACACAAAGTCTTCAACTTTAAAAAAAACTCATATAACATTTCTTCTAAAGAAGTGAAGACATACTTTTTACAGTAGGGTTGTAAAGTAGTCTGATGGTTTTGCATTTGTCTTGTGAAAACCACCCAGAAGAACTCTAGAGTGAACACGGGCAGGGGAATGTCGACTTATCTCTGTCTCCCATCTCTGCGTTCAGATCTATATCTACCTGTGTGACTATCACATGGGCCCTCCACGTGTTACAAAACTAACTCAACTGGTAAGTGGTTGGTTGAAGAGCCTCGAAAAGTTCAACAAGTCAGGTGATGGTTCAACCACACTGTTCTGGACTTGAGACCTACAGCATTTTGTAAAATGATTTATTTTGAATATTCGTGTTTTACACAAGACTTTGCATCCATTTGTTGACTAATTAGATCCCCTTAAATCGTGCACACTGGACACTGGAATGAGTATATATGTGTGTATATATATATATATATATATATATATATATATATACACACAGTACATGTATATGTAAATGTACATGTATATGTATATGTATATGTATGTATATATCTGTAAGGCATGAGCCACAAGTCATTCAAATGAGGACAATCAGCCCCGTAAGTGAACTAATTCTGATTAAAAAAGTAAAATACAGTAAAATAAAAAGCCCCCAAACCACATCGCAGTACAAAACATGTGCTTTTACTGTGCTTCGTTCTATGGGGAGGTAAAGAAAGAAGGTCTAGGTAAACTTCAGGTAAACCTAATAAATTAGGTTTTGATTTTATTGTCTGATGTGTAAAATGCATGTCATGGTGCCACTAGGATTGTCCATTTGCTGCCATTACTGTTACATCACTTATTGGTTCCTGTCATCCATAGGTCAACACATGCAGAATCTGACAAAGTAAAACACTGGAATTAAAGTAAATACATCCGGCATGGGGTGTGTTAGTATGTATAACTGTGTATAAATGTATATTCTTTTTTTTCAGTTCTCGTAAAGAAAAAGCCTAAAAAAAGCTTTCATAATCAGATCCACATTTTCCAGTAACACCAGACATTACACAATCACTTCCATGTTTCTGTATTGCTGCAAAACAGTTCAAAGTTCAAATACAAGTTAATTTAGAATCCGAAATCCAACATGTTAAGGTATACATGACAAAAAAATGTACCCATATTTCTTTGCACAGATGGCAAAGGGACAAAGGCAACCCTCAGCCAGAGAGAGGAACCTCTTCAAACTGTCAGGAATATTTAGCTTTTTAACTGTGGACGAGGCAAATCTGTCACTCTGTTCAAAAACCGTCACTCTGTGATGGCTTCAGGACAAGAGGTAACACTAAGAATGTGAAAAATGTTTCAGTGGGTAGCATGTCTTTACAGGGAAAAAAGAGGAATCTTTCAAAGTTAGTAGAAATCCTGTCAGAAAGTACATACCATTGCCTTTGAGAAAACCTTTATGACCCCGCAGGGTGTCACACTTTTCACCAACAAAGTCATGCACCAATGCATCACGCAAACTGAGACATCAGGGCTGCAGACAGGCTCGACCTGCTCCATATCCACCTCATCTACTGTAAAGGATGGGAACGCTCGGTCATTCAGAGGTTCCACTTGTAATTTAAGTAGGTGTGTTTTATTTCACCTCTTAGACAGAGAAATAACTGTGATTTGGTAAGAACCGCAGTTGAAAGACGATATCAGAATCATGATCTACTCAGTTCTCCTTAAGTTTAAACCTCAAAAACAGCTCATGTGCAAAATAAACTCATCAATCACTTCTATGTAAATGTAAATGCCAAAGCAGAGTGCAACAGAGAGTTCACCTTCAGGCCAAAATAAGTAACTGTGTGCTTTGACAGCTGCAGAAACCAAGAGTTGAAGAAACAGGAAGAAAAAATATACAGTGTGTTACAGTAGATTACAAAACATGGTGAGATCATTCCAACGTCTTCATGTTAGTTACACCTGTATCATATATTTGAAATAATAAATGATGTGGTATGTGGTGAACTTTTTGGTGATAGAAGATTGACACTATTACTGATCACAAACGACAGTTGGAGCATTGGCCAGTTTACAGCAGAGGGCAATGTTTCTCCTGTTTATGAACCGAAACTGGTGCTGATGAAAGGAAGAAGAGAGGCTGAAGCACTGAGAAAAGAAAACAACAGGTTGAAAGCTTTTAGAACATTTGTTTCTCAGTCACTTTAGTGCATTTCTTCGATCAGAAGTGAAGTTCTTTAAACTAGGAGCTCACTTTCACTCTCAAGTGGTCACAGTCTGCTGCTTGGTCATAAGTCCTTGACATCCACTTTCAGCACCGCGGGTTCCACGATAGCATGGACCTTCGACACACAGGGAACCATGGAGGCCCTCGGCCAGGTGTCTGGAGAACACCAGTGTTTAAATGTTCAGTTATGCATTAGTATTTAGTCACAGGAGACACACTGGTTCGTGTCCTGTTTACTTTAGCTTTTTCTCGCTTCGTCGTTCTTATTTTAAGATGACCGTTTTTCTAATCCTAACCAAGTTGTTTTTATGCACAAACCCTAACCTTACCGTAACCATGACAACATCTTTGGGACTAAGCCACATGTTCAAAAATGACACCCTTTGTACCCTATGCATCCAAATGTGTCATTATGTGATGATCTGGGAGTGAGAATGTGTCGGATCTACTTATTCAACCTCTTCTGATCAAATTGTAAATGCATTGGCACATTCTGTTCCACTGTCTACTGTTTACTGCTGTATCAGCTGTGTACGTCATGTTGGTCTTATTAGTCGTCTGCTGAATGATGCAGTCTCTGCATTGGTCCACACACATAAATATTCAAAGTCTGTTTCCACTGCAATTATTCACATTCACCTTTTATTGATACAACACATGGGAACACACACACATGAATTATAAGTATACGTAAGATAGATAGATAGATAGATAGATAGATAGATAGATAGATAGATAGATAGATAGATAGATAGATAGATAGATAGA